>APFE031587541.1:0-27659 GCA_000404065.3 Pinus taeda | reverse complement strand
ATATATATATATATATATATAGAGGGAATAGAATATTAAGTTTTTATTATAACTATTGGAATAAAAAAAGGCTTAAGATTAGTTTGAAATATAAAATGAAACTATAAAGAAAATAATATTATTTTATTATAGAGATTAGGTATGGAGTCAATTATTGAAGAAAAAAATAAAGGATTATAATCCGGAAACAAAGGAAGGAAAATTTCCCTATAAAGGTCTTTCAATTGTAGATTGTAGACTAATTATATTAAAAGGGAATACGGGAATGAGATTAATATCGTTATCAACACAAGTGATGGGAAAATTTATATCAATGTTAATTTGGCGAATCAACTACTAATTCCAGAGTGAGATATAAAACATATTTTTGGTGAAAAAGAGTATGAAATTAATGATTTACAAATAATAATTGACCATTATGAATGCATCTCTCAATTTTGTGTTGTAACAATGTTTAACCCAATGATTGATATAATTTTTGGTCAACCTTGGTTAAAAGAATTCGTTACGTTTATGTTAATCATAGAAAAAAAGATTTTGATGTTTCATTATAGGAAGAAGATGATTACCTTCCATGGCATGGCAATAAAGGATAATTCAAAATTGATGTTACAAGATCATCAAGAAATAATGTTAAGGAAACAAAAGAAGCTTGAAGAAGTTATATCTAACAAAAACAAAGAAAATTCACACTTGAAAGATCATAATAAGAAACTACTTGCGCAAGTCAAAAAGTGTAAAACTAAGAAGCACAAATTAGAACAAGAAAATGAAGGTTCCAAGAAGAAACTCAGGGAAAGTCTATCGGAAAAAGAAAGACTTTTGTTGAAAAGACCTTAATCAAAGGTTATTAGAACAAATCAAAAGTTTAAAAGATGAGGAGGATATTAAGAATAAAGTCAACAATCCAGAAAGTGAAGAGCTTTAACATCTAAAGAATCATAACCAAAACCTTTTTACGCAAATAAAGAAGCTTAAAAGTGACAAGAGGCCACTAAATGGCAAGTTAAAACAACTTACTCAAGAAGAAGTATTGGAGTCTCTGTTGAATTTCCATGATCTTGGGTCTAGGTTAGAATCCAAAAATATCTAACATTACCACACCAAGAATCTCAACTAGAACTACGTTGCACAACAGAAAACATAAAGCAGTAAATCACATATGCACAAGTATACACATTCTTTAGAAAAACTGTACAATAATGTACAACGCAGTCTTTGTTATATTAAACCAAATTTGAATAATACAAAAATCTATGGTGTACCAAATACAATGACAAACATGTTGTGCAGACTCTGTCGTGTCTTGTCTTGTCGGTCCTTCGCTTCTGTACTGCTCACTAGCTGCTCCTCAGTCCTTCAAAGGACAACATATTGAGACTCCATGAGGGTTGCCACCTAACACCGCCAAAAGTCACTTCTGCTACATGTATAAAGGTTGATCCAATTTGCTCTCTAGGTTGGTCAATTCCCGAGCTCCAATCCGCCAATCTAGCAATCACTTTTTTCCATCAAAGTGCTGCACTTTCAGTACCAATCTTCAACCAACCTTAAAATCTTATTCATCATGTCAAGATAACTTATCTAGGGCTACTTTCAGTAGTGAACACACTGCCCTCCGCAAGATCAATGGCACCCAATTCTTCACTGCAATATATGCTCCAATGAAGGCTCTCGATCACCAACTCAAGCCTCAAAATTGGCTTTCACAGGCTGCTCAACAAATTGATTCAAACTGATCCACAAAACATGGATCCAACACTTACTAGATGCACCAAAATGCATACCTTCAGCTCACTGTTTTGAGGTCTGTTACAAATGCTGCAACTACGCCTGGTTATGGCACAACTCAGTCCCTTTTCCAGCCTTGTTTCTTTGCCCAGAATTTCACCAAAGTGATGCAACTTCCCTTTCTTGAGAGGCAGAGGAGGGCTGCTCCAAGTTTGGGTTATCCCAACCCTCAACTAACCCTCGACCTACCTTCAAATGTTCGCGACATGCTACAATTGGCTCCTCCAAGCTTGCGACAACCTTATATAAGGCCTGCACACCTTTATTAGCCCTCAAAACAATCCTTCTTGCCTCGATCCTCCATCAAGGTACCTCATCCAACCTTCTAGCACTTCGACCCTCTAAGAATGACCCTAAAACAACCTTCAATGCCCACGTTGTTCTGTCCCTCCTTGCTGCTACCAAAACAAGGATGTATCTCTCCTCCAACGAGCTTGTCTTCTTGTGTGTGTTGCACAAATGGATGAGGAAATGTCCTCCATTCTACCTCCTATATATACACATAAGAAGGGTTCCTTAAAACGTGATAATAGGGCTTGAACAACTGTCATGTCTTCTTAACACCAAGCCGACCTAGACTTCTCACATGAAAAACCAATTATTAACTTCAAAAATTTGTATCTCCATTTCTACAACTAGAAATTGGATGATTCTCATTGTGTTAGATTCATCTCGCCGAGAGCTATCATCCTCATCCATCACATGTTAAAATGTGCTCATGGTTTTGGCCCAAATATTGATGTGTTCAAAACCCCTACCTTGGGTTCCAAGCCCACAAGTGACTCTTGTGGTGCTTTGTCCTCCAATCCCTAAACCCTAGGGCTTGGAATACCTCCCAAGCTACTCAAAAAACAACAATCCCTCCTAGCAAGGGAGGTACTTCCAAGACTAAGAAGTAACTCATCATCATCATCACTACTCGCAACACTTGCCCAACCCTTGGCACTCATAATTGCAACAATCCTTGTTCTGTGAACTACGCCTTTATCGGAAGTGTCATTGTCACTGCTAGTGACACCGATTCCTTTATCGCTTTCCATTCCTTCCATGATTCCTTCTTGGCAGTTGTAGGAGCACTCTTGTTCCCCGCTAACCACACGCTCTTGTTAGGCTGCAAAGCCTCCCTCTGAACTTGGAAGCTCCCTATCAAACTTGACTCCCTCCGAGTCTTTGGAACTCGAAATTTCTTCTCAGGAACCTGTACCTGCTCTGAAACCTGTACCTACTCCACCTAGTTCTTTTTCCCATGATCCATAGGCTTGCCTGTCAACCTGTAGAGACCATGCTCTCTAAATCTAAGCACGATACTGGCGGAGGTAAAGCCTTTAGGCCTGAGTCTTGCCTTCCCATCCTAGAATAAGACCTCAAACCCCTTCTTCTCGATCATTGAGACATAAATCATGCTATATCTGAGTCCTGGTACAAATAGTACATCTTGGACCCACATCACTCGTCCTATCTCGATCTTGAATGGCACAACTCTTGATCCTCAGATATCCTTCTCACTCTTGTCGCCCAACACCATGTGCAACTTCGAGTCCCATTCAGCTAGAGTCTCAAAGACCTCTTGTGACCTTGTCATATGTTTCGTCGCACCATTTTGCATGTACCATCTATCCTCATCGATAGTACCTTGCGATAAATGAGAGATCATAGAAAATTCCTCCTTCAATCTCTTGGTGAGATAATCTATCTTAGTAGAAGTGGCAACGCTGGCGATTTAATTTCCTTTCTTATTCTCATCATCTTCCTTCTTCATCAGACATCTCAATGAAAAATGACCCATCTTGCCACAATTGAAACACTTGACCTTACTCAAGTCCTTCTTTTTCTTACCCTTCATTCATTCTACAAGTACCACATCATCATCAAAAGTCTTCTTCTTTGGATGAAGCTCCTCATCTCACAATTCTTCTTGAATGAAGTCATCCCACAACCTATTCCAATATGGAAACTTCTCTCTGGCAACGATTCCTTTGATGAAGGGCTTGCATTCCTTGGTGAGCCCTTTCAAGGCAATCCTCACCATATCTCCATCTGAAATAGTCACATTGACGACAACAAGCTCATCTTTGACCTAAGACAATCTCGTCAGATACCAATACTCTTTATCATCTTGGTGGACTTTAACTTATCCTCCAATACCAATACTCGGTTCTTGTTCTTACTCTGGAACAAATTTTGAAGAGTCATCCACATCTCATGTGCGGTGTTGTTCCCAGATAAATGAGGTATTGGGGCATCCTTCACACCATCTAGGATGTATCAATCTTGCCCTCATATCCAAATCCTCATACACTTCCAATTCCTCTGGGTTAGTTGGCTTCTTAATGGATTTCTCGGCAAACTCCTAGATCCTGTTGACCTGCAAGACCAACTTGATCCTTTCCTTCCATGGACTATAGTTGAACAACCCCTCCAACATGTCCTCATACCGGATACTAGCCTACAACTTCGACATTGTCAACTACAATGTGACCAAATCCATCTTAAGTTGTACTTCATTGTGCACAACTCTGATTCAATGACTTCCAAAGTAGCTCAAACACACTATGATACCATGTTGAATTTCCACGATCTTGGGTCCAGGTTATAATCTTAAAATATTTGACGCTACCAAACCAAGAACCTCACAATGGAAAATATAAAGTAGTAAATCACATATGCAGAAGTATACAACCCAATATTTGTTATATTAAACCAAATCTGAATGATACAACAATCTATGGTATACGAGATACAATGACAAATATGTTGGGTAGACTCTATGTCGTATCTTGTCCTGTTGGTCCTTCGTTTCCAAATTGCTCACTAGCTTCCCCTTAATCCTTAAAAGGACAACACATCAAGACTCTAGGAGGGCTACTACCTTACATTGTTGCAAGTCACTTTTTCTTCATTTACACGGGCTGATCCAATCTTCTCTCTAGGCTGGCCAATTCCCAAGCTCCAATCTGCTAATCTAGCAATCACTTTTGTCCATCAAAGTGCTGCACTTTCAACACCAATATTAACCCAACATTAAGCTCTTCTTCTTCATTTCAAGATAGCTTTTCTAGGGCTACTTTGAGTAGCCAACACTATGCCCTCCACCATATCAATGGCACCCAATTATTCACTACAAGATCTACTCCAATGAAGGCTCTCGATGACCAATTCAAGCTTCCAAATTGGCTCCCACAGGATGCTCAATGAACTTATCCAAACTGATCCAAAAAACATGGATCCAACACCTACAAGATGCACCAAAATGCATATCTTCAGCTCATTGTTTTGAGGTCTGCTATAAAAGCTGCAACTAGGCCTGGTTAGGGCACAACTAAATCCCTTTTCCAGCCTTGTTTCTTTGCCTCGAATTGCACCAAGGTGATGTGACTTCCCTTTCTTGAGAGGTTGAGGAGGGCTGCTCCAAGTCTGGGTTGTACCATTCCTCAACCAACCCTCGACCTACCATCAAATGACTACGACATGCTACAAGTAGGTCCTCCAAGCTTGCAACAACCTTATATAAGGTCTGCACACCTTTATTAGCCCTCAAAACGTTCCTTCTTGCATAGGCCTCCAGAAAAGTACCTCGAACCTCCTTACAACACTTCAGCCCTCTAAGAATGATCCTGAAACAACCTTCTATGCCCACGTTGTTCTGTCCCTCCTTGTTGTGGTCAAAACAGGGATGTATCTCTCCTCCAATGAGCTTGTCTTGTTGTGTGTGTTGCACAAATGGATGAGGAAATGTCCTCCACTCCACCTCCTATATATAAACATAAGGAGGGTTCCTTAAAATGTCATAATAGGACTTGAACAACTGTCATATGCCTTCTTAACACCAAGCTGACCTAGACTCCTCATGTGCAAACCCAATTATTAACTTCAAAAATCCATTTCTTGATTTCTACAAATCAGAATTAGACGATTCTCATTGCGTTAGATTCATCTCACTGAGAGCTATCATCCTTATCCATCACATGTTGAAAGGCGCTCATGGTTTTGGTCCAAATATTGATGGATGAAAAGCCCCTAACTTGGGATCCAAGCCCACAAGTGACTCTTGTGGCACTTTGTCCTCCAATCCCCAAACCCTATGGCTTGGAGTACCTCCCAAGCTACTAAAAAATAAACAGCCTCCAGTCATAATAGTCCAAGTTGAAGATAATTTAACACATACCGATCCGGTCAATATCATCACTCAATAAGATGAGAAACCAATAGAAGTTAAAACATATTCAAATGTTGCAGTTCAAAGAATGGAAATTCCAAGTGACGATTCAATATCCAACTCAATAATGATGATACCTGAAGTAAATCAGGAAATTGCCACACATGATAAGGGGAAGTCTAACTAGAAGAACTCCTTATCGACATTTGAATCTTAGGAGAAAACTTTTCAATCAATCTACATATAAGTATCACTCAGAACATAAACAAAATCCTTATGTTTCAAAAAGTACAGAAGTTTATACAATTCACTCATGTGATAACAATTCATTACAAATTTATCGTCATTGAAATATTCAACATAAGATTAATCTAGGATGGTCAGGTCCAATCTCAGTTCGACAATTTTGTTCATCACTTAGAGGGTTATATCGTCTTGTATCAACGAAGATGAAATTTTCTGAGGTGAGAAGATATTCGAAACGAGAAAATAGATCAAACCCTTTCATCAATAAGATTTGAGGACAAAACTTTTTGAAGAGGAAGACAATGTTATATATATAATTTATAGAAATAATAAAAAATAATGTAAACACTAATAATCATAATTAGTGATTAAAATAACTAATCAAATGGGATACATTAAACTAGCATGTCTAGTGGTTCACGTATGGTATTAAAACACTTTCCCAATTACATTGCAAATCTATTAGCTAAAACTTGGAAAGAATTAGAAGGTCTAGTATATTGTGACGTGTGAAATATTGAAGAGACATGCTCTAAGGACATGTCCATTTGCGAAAGGGCACCTGCCTAGTGTATATAGTAATCCCTATAGCAACAAAAAAATGAATCTTTTTGTACTTTTAAATGTAATTGTACACAATGTATTGCAAAATGTTTTTATTGATAAGATGATAGAACAAAGATGAATGGATGTTACAATGAGGGCTTTCTTATATACTTCGGTAGGTGCCCCTTCATGAATGAGTATGTCCTTTAGACATGCCTTTTCATTTAACTAATGACTATTTATAAATTTATCATTACTATGATTATTTATTATATATATTTATTTGCATTTTATTTTATATAAATTATATTCATAACATTGCCCTTCTCTTCAAAGAGCTTTGTCCTTGAAGCTTAATTGCTAACACTTTTTTTCTCACCTTGTCCACATCATTTCGACATGTGTAAGTTGGTACTATTGGGCTTTATCCACTTTTCTCTTGATTTTTTTTTTAGTGTTTATTATTATATTATAATAAAAAATAAACTTTATAAAAAATAATTATAAAGTAACTTTATTATAAAAATCACTTTATCCATTTTTATAAAGCACTTTATAATTTGTTAAATTCCTTTATTCAAATTCATTGTACAGATTTAGACGGTCGTGTCTGTACATGATTCAACAAGGATCTCGCTTTTGTCATTATTCAAATTCGTTTTTAAGCCTAATTCATTTGATAGTCAGTGCAATGGATGACACATATTTTCATGACAATGGTTAAGAACATGCAGGCCTTTGAAAACGACGACTTTCTCATCCAGATAGAAACACACGCAAATAACTTGTCGTTCCCATTCTGAATGGTGACACACCGTATTAAGAATATGAGTTGTCTAGATCACTTTCAGCGGACCGCCATCTTCATCACTCCCTAGTTTCAGTTTAGTCATTTTCTTATAGTGATTACTAGTAAGTTCCCGCACCGGAGAAACTCTGTATAGCCTATGGGTGATGCAATATTAGTTTTCCAACATGTTTAATAACACATTTTCCCTTTGCTTAACTGGAAAATTCCCTTGTGACTATTGCAGGGACACCATATTGATTGAAGAGTCAGGTTGCAATAATAACCCCAATGTATTCCTGTCTTTCTCCTCATCTACAACCCATTGGTCATTCACATAGTTAGAATACCAATTGAAATGATGCACAAGAATACCTGCCTCGACTTCAAAGGCATAAAACACATTGGATACACTTTATGCTACATTGTGCTGGTGCTCACGAATGTTGTTCAAACTTAAAATGGTGTAGTTCATGTGTATGTTATTAGCATCACTTCTTTCATTTAAACAACTTAACTGGTCAATCTCTTCACTAACAGATGTCCAATGTTTTCCACGTGCAACTAGACTCAACTCTCTAGATGATTTTGGATTCTTTGTTGATACCACAAGGAATGCAAAAGGGATGCTATGGTTTTGAAGGAGAATTGAAGAGCATGCAATTGGATTTATATTTGCTAATCTCTCAATGTCAGGAATTTGTGGTTGAAAATCACCTAGTTTAGTTGAACCATTTGTTGTATTTTCCATGAATGTGCGAGCTCTGTTGTGCTTGTAATCGTTAAGGTCTTCAGTTATGACTAAATCTCTAATACTACCCATTCGACCACAGGTAATATCAAGGGTTTGTAAATGATAATCTCAATAAATATTTAGCAGTTTTCTGTTGTTTTCCAACTCCTCCTGGTCACGTAAGAAGTGGATGGTATTAATGGATGATGAGTATCGTGGAATTGTCTTCTCTTTTTTGGGATATTTGACATCATAGTTTTGAAATTCACAATATTCATCATGTGGATCCACATTGTCCCTTTCTTCATCATTATCAGCCATTGTAAACGCAAATTGAATTTCATCATAATATTTTTCCAAAAAATTTACTTCATAATCATTTTGTTTTTCATCCCCTTTTTCTATAGGTTTTAATTTTTGTTTTTTGATGTTGTAATATCGCAAACTAGTGATGTCATGATTATTAGAATTGACAAAACCAAAATGATTCGATAAGGGAAATAATTTTCTTTGATACCAGGCACAAATTTTAAGGAAAATTATCCAACATTAGTACTCCCATTGTTTAAGATATGGGTATCAATGGTAACTAAAGTATCAAAAGCGAAATTGGATTCATTGAATTCTAGTACGTCCTTTCTCCCATGCGCAATAGGGTTCCCTAGAAATTCCGAGAACTTAAATAATATAGTTCCATCATTTCTACTAAATTCTTCTTTGCCTTCTCTATAAATTGTTTGGTTGTTTTCCATTTGATTAGTCTCTGGAGTCTCATCTATATCACACTAAGGAGTTCCTAATTCAACATGTTGAACATCCCTTTCCTAGTTAGAGAATTATTTGTTGTTAGTCTCTTTCATTTCAATGTCAACTTCTATTGTAGAAGTTGAATATGTTTCAAAAAGCTTTACTGATTTTGCAAGATTTTCTCTCATTTCCAATAATAATTCTGTTCAGGTCATATGGTCATGTTGATGGTACTAGACCCGCAAAAATGTCAAGGGGATCTCCCCGGTAAGAAGTCCCATATACCTTAGATCGTTTGGTATAGGAGTCCTAGCAGTGGGCCGTAAGGTAATGCCTTGACCGCGATGTTGCACAGAGGCAAGTAAGATAACTCTATCAATAGCAAGGGTGTCACTGATGCAGTGAGTCAAGGAATGAGTATGAGAGGTTCCAAAACTTCAAAGGGAGAGGAAGGTGAAGGTGAGTTCCAGGTTGAAATGGATCAGTCCCAAATCGGCTAGGAACATACAACACAAAGAACATGCACATCTTCCGGTAGAGCAGTCGACATGGATGCGACAATCATAACATACAAGGTAAGATAACACGAACAACACTCATAGATTAGTTCGAGACGAGTGTGACATTTGATATAACAAGGTTAAGAGAAAGGTCTGTCTGATGTCCGATAGAGCAGCCAACACAGATAGTGACAACATTAACAACATATGCAACACATTAACAATAACATTCATATAATTGCATATAAATCAATTCATATACAAGTACGTTAAGGCAACCAGAGCAGTCTAACTACAATAACAACATATGCATGAAATTGTGCTGGCTTTTATTATATAAAAAATTGCAAGTCACAATCATACAATACACCATGTAAACCTGCTAGCCCCATTAGTGGGATGTTACAACCACATCTGCCTGCTCCTCCAAAGAGATATACTAGCTCCATGCAGTGGAGAAGCCAAGGTGCATTACAATACTTTCCAAGCCTTCTTCAAGGTAGTCTCAGTAGAAGCTTGGCTGACCAAAAGCCTATACAATGAGTTATGAGGGAATATTTATAGCAAGCGTGGGGTGACCCTTGACATTCCCCTTTGTGACAGTTCAACTACCCTCACGACTCTTCACCTACTCTATGACTGTTACGTCCAACTATGGACACTTGAATTACACTTGACATGAATCAACGTTACAATGCACATGTACTCATGTGAGACAACATGGCATGAGAAAGCCAAGCAAGACATCACCGACACTCGGTTCGCTGTGGTGAGAGCAACTCTATGACATGCTTATGATGGTGAAGGTGGTGATCTAATGCCAAGCTTGGTCGTCCGTGATGGTGCGCATGCACCTCATGGTGACATCTTGCTGAAGCGAACTATTGCCTCCGTAGCAATTGGTGCATTGGTTTGGCCCCTCTATCCAACTCAACTGCTAACATGTGCATGGTCTTCTTGGGTATGGTTGAACTGGAAACACACTGATGCATAGTGTCCATGCTGATCTTCAAGTGTGTGCTGGTGGTTATGCGCATCAACTTGCTGAAGTACATGTTCAGCCACAGTTGGACTTACTTCTTGTCTTCGCCTTGGTGAGTGTGTTTAATTGGTTGGATTGTATGCGTGTGCTCAACGACATGCATTCTATTGAATCCCTTACATGTGATAAAAAATAATGCTCACCGTGTCTACTCTATGTCAGTTGCTAGGATGGATCCTTAGCTTGTACGGGCACAATTTCATCTGTGAGTGCATATTATGCCCACTGCTGTTCCTGTTCCTGTTGCAAATCATTCATCTATCTATGTAGCTTCATGTTCTTCCCGAGTTTCTACATGCAACTCCTTCTTTGTTCCATCTTCTGCCTTCACGCGATCTTCATGTCGTGCCGTCACTTCAACGCCGGAGTCTCCAAAGTTGCTTTCATCATCAATGGACCTGCTTGAGATTGCAACCTTATTCCGCCTTCATGTTGTCAACAACCCTCATCTTGCATTTGTTGCATTTGATATGCTGTATTCAGCTGCTCGCTGTGATGTTGCTGCTGTCATATCTTGATGTCTTTGTCTACGAACAACTTGATGTCTTCGTGGGTAGGTAAGCTCATAGACACTTGATCAAATGCATCCCCAAGCATGCTCTAAGTGGTGTCCTTGTCTCTGCTCTCATGGAAACCATTGTACCTATAATGCTGAGAGGCATATGAACACCTATGATACCTGGAGACATGGCAACACTCATAGCAAGCAATCTGTTTGTTGAAAACCAAAATGAACATGAGAACTGACTTACAACATATATGGGTGAATGATCATGAAGGTTGCATAATTTTGGCTGGGAGGTCAAGAGATCGACTACCAAGACTGCTCAAGGCACAGTCTGGGCTACCGAGAGACTAATTGACTACTGAAACTGCAAAATATGCAATCTAGTTGGGTAGTTGGCAGTTGGGATTGCACAATGTGCGATTCCAGCAGGGAAAATTTGTTGGCCTAGGGATAGATTTGTGAAAATTTTTGGGCCAAGCAACCACTGACCTCTAGAAATGTGTAATTCAGTCTAGGAGGCCAGTGCTGGGCCAAAATGCACAAATCTGGAGAGGAAGGTGAGCCTTCCTTCTCTAGAATGTGCAATGCATCCTTGGTGAAGGCAAAGACCGGGCCAAGGTTGGCCCGACTCGCCGATGGGAAACTGAAAGCAAGTAAGTCGTTGAAATTCATGGTGACACTAAGTAATAGCAGAAGTGATTGACAGTGCATGCAAAACATGAATGAACAATTCAGTAAACATATCAACATGCATGTGGGTGAGGGAGTTCGCCGGTTGGGCGAACGTCTGTTCAAAACAATTTCATGCATGCAACAATAGTGAGATAGCAACGAAAAATAAAACAGAGCTAGGATAAGCTAGAATACATGTAAATGACAACAAGCATTCAAAACAATCAAGAAAACAATGCTCACACAAGTGAAAACAAAAAAAGTGAGAGATATGCAGCACAAGGCATGGGAAGTGGGCTTACCCCAAAACAGCTAAGCTGAATGTGCCGACTCCTCCTAGATATGATGTGGGATTCCAAAGCTACAAGTTTGATGTGAGGAATGATATCTGAAACATCTGTTTTATGAGTTATGATAACATCGAGGTTGTGACGCGCATGCCATAAATCTAGGGGAAGTGACACTTGGTGGGAGGTTTTTGAAATGATCCTTGCATGTAACCTCCAACTGCTAAACATAGATCCCTAAAACAAGGGATGCCTTTGCATTCTACCTTAGGAGAGGCATTCCATGCATGCAAATCAATTTTTCTCGGTCCCGGAGGAAACTGGTCAAGTCAGCTACACATGCAAGAGACTGCTTGACAGTTGGAGAAAAATGCGCATTTCTAGCTGGGAGCTGGGTTGGATGCCCAGGAGATTTGCACAATTTTTGTGTTGAACAACCTGTTGATGGGAAAAGTTGCGCAAATCCTACTGGGAGGGTTGGCTGGTAGGATTGCGCAATCCTGGAGCCCAACAGGCTGTTAGAGGGAATTGTGTATTTCTTGGAAGGAAGGCTGGTTGCCCTGCATAAATACACAAATTTCGTTGGGAAGCTGCTTAGCCTACAGCTGGACCAAGTCTAGATGAGCAGCCTGTGGAGGGAAGAGATCGAACTGTGATCGATAGGCTGCATTTGAGTAAGAAAGACGTTGAAGCTTGAGGACTTGACGAAGCAAGGCAAGCTGCTGTGAAGGTTGGTAGGGAGGCTCCAAAATAGGCTAAGGAAAATTTTTGGAGGGTGGTTGTAGCTGCTACAACATTTGGCGACACACAGGTAGAAATCCAACTCTCTGCATAGACCTTGTTCATGAAAAACGATTCTAACACCTTAAGAAGTATTTTTTAATACTTAGCTCCTCTTGGTTTCAAACTAGCTTGATGTAAAATGTAGCATCTACTAGACTCTTGGTTGATTGACACACATTCCAAGCCAAGGAAACCCAGTTGTTTTGATTGGGGTTAAGGGGTATATAGATGCACAATAAGTATAGTCATCAGAGTCTTAGTTTCATCTCTGGTGTTTCTCCACTGCCAGCAGGCCTGGACAGTACCCTGATGGAGTCACATAGGAACACATGCATGGCTCCGCTGCCAGCAAGCCTGGTCAGTACCCCAGCAAAGTTACTTGCATCACCTCCCTGTGCAGGAAGCCTTTCTCTTATTTTGCCTTATTCACTTGTCATTTTGATTTTTTTTGTCTTTTCATTTTTCATTTTCACTATGCATAACACTTATTCATTTTAGAGGTGGAAGAGGGATCCCGACTTATTGAGAGAAAAGTATGTTGTTCCAGCAGAGAAGTAGTTTATTATATCCCTGACGTGCCTATTAAGGTTTTCCCCCTTACCTTACTCTACTTGACTGAGCTGACAAGGGTTAAACCAAAAAAAATCGACTAGAGAAGGTGACACTAGTTAGCGCGCAAGTGTTGTGCTTACAACAAGGTTCACTTCGAAGAGTATGTATTTTCCTTCGACGTATCATGGAATAAGAGTAACAATTTCATCATATAGAGGAAAGATGATAGATAACCAAGTAGCGATAGCTGGAAAAACCCTCTTGTACTTTACCCATCTCGTTTCATGAGTCACCCATGGTTTCATGCAAAACTAACCTATGAATGAAACAAGCGAACAAACTAACAATCAACAAAGAAAAGCAAGATCAGAAGCAAAAATGAAAGCGAAGCAATTAAACAAACAAGAAATCAAAACATGAAAGCAAACAAGCATGCAAGCAAACGACTGAAAGAAAACACTACTCCTACTCCTACACTAACAGTGCGTGGACCTGATCACGTGAAGTGATACTTCCAATGCAGCCACCGATGCATTGGTAGACCCATGTGGGTGGAGGATTGATCTGCGAGTAACTCAATTGTGCGGGCCAACATACAAGAAAGATATAACAGTGAAGACAACCACACTTTGTGTTTCAAAGTTCCCACAAGACATAAAGTGAGTGCATGTGCATGACAGAGAGTCTGTGGACTTATCATGGTGCTGTGTGACACTACGTGCAACTTTGAAACAAAAGAACACTCTTGATTGAGGCATGCAAGCGAATGAAAGAAACAAATATAAATTGTGTCACGAATGAGTGCTTGAAATGTAACACTCCAATGCATGAGCAATGGGATCATGTAATTTGAGTGGAGGAAGTGTGATATGTATGTGAGGTGGATCTTCAATGCATGCAGATGAGTGATGAGGAGTCTTGGGTGATAGAACAATTTCATGATCAGAAGTGAGACTGACCCCAAGAGAGCGAGGGCCTAACATAATCATCAGTTCGGGCTGAAGTGCCTCGACAGTCTTGGGTGTCTCAACTTCATCATCAGGTAGATCATCATAAACCGGTGGCTTCAAAAGATAAACAATGATAGATTCGTGATCGTGATCAAAATTGGAAGAAAATGGATCACGACTGCCACAATCAGAAAAATCAATGAATTCTTCGACATCCTCATGATTAGAAGAATCAAACAGAGGGGTAGATGAAAATCGAACGAACTCATCCTCCGTGTTTCCGGAAAAGACAGATGAAGGATCAAGTGCACCTTCAATGAATAACTTATCCTCTCCGTTGTCAAATAATGGACTAGCATCCGGTGAGTCCTGCGAGTGATAAAAAATGGGTGCATCTGTAGATGAAGACACACATAAAAAATCATGGATGAAAGGTTCACCAAAGAAGCTAGGAAGAAACGAAGGGGGCTTAGATGGAAGGGAGTAATCCTTTGCCAAGTGTTGATTTTCAAGCTCCCACTCATACTCTTCATGAATGACAACACATGTTGGTTGTGCAACACCAATTTCGTCAGTGGGTTGTTCCTCATTCACAACAAGTGAAGAGTCTGTAATGGATGAACACAATATAGCATCATCAAGAGGAACACCTGAGTGCGAAGACGAAGGTTGAAGAAAATAATGCATATGAGAACTCGAAGGACTAACAACCAAATTTGCACAAAAATTAAGTGAAAAGATGTTGGAAGGGTGTGAAGGGTGAACAAATGTGTGAACATGATCCTCAACTTCACTGGGTGATGGTGGAACTGTTGAATGAGAGGGAGGTGGACAGTCCATTAAGAGAATGTCCACTTCCACATGGGATTGCACATTTCTTTCAACGAAGAAGGTTGAGAGAGGCTTGACATCAAGATTCCTCTTGGGACGGGAATATTTTTTAAGAAAGTACTCGAATTGGTCCCAAAGATAAGTGAACTTCATCTAGCTCTCAGAGCTTGAAACTATAAGTCACAAAAGCACTACCAAAAATCAATAACAGATTCATGCGGAGCCCTCTGTTGCTGTAACAATTTTCGGTCAAGATGGTCTGGATCAAAATGATGGAATGTGTCTTTAATAAGATGACAAAAGTGCTCACATGAGTGCACGGTGTTAGCCGGTAGGCTGAGAACCCAACGAAATGGGGATTTACGAAGTGTGAATGCAAACAACAGACCAACCTGTTCGTCACTAAACTCATCTTCCTCATAAATCATGGAAAGGAAGTTATGTAAGTGCTCAGGCCAGGCCACTTCACCTTCACCATCATACGTGTGAGTGGAAAAGAGGTTGAAAAGCTTCCCTGAGATGGATACATCTTCATGATTCAAAAAACACCTCGGGGGAAGAAGAATGAAAGACTCCATGAAATATATGCAAAGGTTCAAATATGGGTGAGAGGACACTTCTTGTCATCAGGACCTCCTTCTAGCGCCAAAAATGTTGACGGTGTTGGACCGCCAACATGTTAAGGGATTTCCTCGGTAAGAAGTCCCAATTAGACCTCAGACTGTTTGGTGTAGGATTCCCAGCAGTGGGTTGTAAGGTAATGCCTTGACCACGATGTCACACAGAGGCAAGTAAGATAACTATGTTAGTAGCAAGGGTGTGTCTAGTGCAGTGACTCAAGGAATGAGTATGAGAGGTTCCAACACTTCAAAGGGAGAGGAAGGTGAAGGTGAGTTCCAGGTTGAAAGGGATCAGTCCCAACTCGGCTAGGAACACACAACACAAAGGAAATGCACAACTTTTGATAGAGCAGTCGACACAGATGCGACAATCACAAGATACAAAGTAAGATAACATGAACAAAACTCATGGATCAGTCCGAGACGAGTACGACAATTGTTATAACAAGGTTTAGAGAAAAGTTTGTTTGACGTCCAGTAGAGCAGTCGACACTGATGGTGACATCATTAATAACATATGCAACACATTAACCACAAGATTCATATAATTGCATACAAATCAGTTCATATACAAGTACGTAAGTTAAACAACATATATCATTAAGGAAACCAGAGCAGTCCAACTACAATAACAACATATGCATGAAAATGTGCTGGATTTTATTATATAAAGAAGTGTAAGTCACAATCATACAATACACCATGTAAACCTGCTAGCCCCATCTGTGGAATGTTATAGCCACATTCTCCTGCTCCTCCAAAGAGATATACTAGCTCCGTGCAGTGGAGAAGCCAAGGCACGTTATAATAGTGTCCAATCCTTCTTATGATAGTCTTAGTAGAAGCTTGGCTGACCAAAATCCTATACAATGAGTTATGAGGGACTATTTATAGCAAAGGGTGGGGTGACCCTTGAAATTCCCCTTTGTGATAGTTCAACTATCCTCATGACTCTTCACCTACTCTATGACTATTAAGTCCAACTATGGACACTTGACTTACATTTGACATGAATCAACGTTACAATGCACATGTACTCATGTGAGACAACATGGCTTGAGCAAGCCAAGCAAGACATCGTTGGCACTTGGGCTGCTGTGGTGAGACCAACTCTATGATATGCTTGTGATGGTGAAGGTGGTGATCTGATGCCAATCTTGGTTGTTCGTGATGGTGCGCATGCACCTCATGGTGACATCTTGTTGAAGTAAACTCTTGCCTCCGTTGCAACCGGTGCATTGGTTTGGCTCCTTCATCAAACTCGACTGCTAACATGTGCATGGTATTCTTGGGTATGTTTTAACCAGAAAAACACTAATGCATAGTGTCTATGCTGATCTTCAAGTGTGTGCTGGTGGTCATGCACATCAACTTGCTGAAGTACATGTTCATCCTTAGTTGGACTTGCTTCTTGTCTTTGCCTTGGTGAGTGTGTTGAATGGGCTGAATTGCATGCGTGTGCTCAATGACATGCATGCTGCTAAATCCCTTACATGAGATCAACAACACTAATCACCGTGTCTACTCTATGTCAGTTGCTAGGATGGATCCTTAACTTGTACGGGTGTAGTTTCATCTGTGAGTGCATGTTGCACCCATTGCTATTCCTGTTCCTATTGCAACTAATTCTTTTGTCTTTACAACTTCATGTTATTCCCGAGTTGATGCTTCAACACATGCAACTCCTTCTTTGTTCCATATTCTTCCTTCGTGCAATCTTCATGTCACATCATCACTTCATAGCCAGAGTCTCCAAATTTTCTTTCATCATCAATATACTTGCTTGAGCTTGCAACCTTGTTCCGCCTCTGTGTTGTCAACAACCCTCCTCTTACATTTGTTTCATTTGGTATGCTATCTTCAACTACTATTCATGATGCTTCTCACTGTGATGCTGCTACTGTCATATCTTGATGTCCTTGTCTATGAACAACTTGGTGTCTTCGTGGGTAGGCAAGCTCATAGAAACTTGATCGACTGCATCCCCAAGTGTTCTGTGAACGATGTCCTCATCTATGATCTCCTGGAAATAATTGTACCTGTACTGCTGAGAGGCATTTGAACACTTGTGATACTTGGAGACATGGAAACACTCATATCAAGCAATCTGTCAATTGAAAACCAAAATGAACATGAGAACTAACTTGCAACATACTTGGGTGAATGATCATGAAGGTTGTGCAATTTCGGCTGGGAGGTCGAGAGACTAACTGTGAAGACTGCTCAAGGCACAGTCTGGGCTCTGGGACACTAGCTGACTGCTAGAACTACTAAATGCGCAATCCAATTGGGAAGTTGGCTGCTGGGATTACGCGATGCGCAATTCCAACTGGGAAAGACTGCTGGCCCAGGGACATATTTGCACAAAGTTTTGGGCCAAGAAGCCACTGACCTCCAGAAACGCGCAATTCAGTTTAGGAGGCAAGTGCTTGGCCAAAATGCACAAATCTAGAGAGGAAGGTGAGCCTTCCTTTTCCAGATTGCGTAATGTAGCCTTGGTGAAGGGCAGAGACCGGGCCAAGGTTGGCCCGACTCACAGACGGGAAACTGAAAGCAAGTAAGTCAATGAAATCCACGACGACACTAAGTGATAACAGAAGTGATTGATAGTGCATGCAAAACATGAATGAACGATTCATTAAATAGTTCAACATGCATGTGGGTGAGGCAGTTCACTGTTTGGGCAAACGTTCGTGCAAAATAGTCTCATGCATGCGACAATAGTGAAATAGAAACGAAAAATGAAACAGAGCTAGGAAAATCTAGAATATATGTAAATGACAGGAGCGTTCAAAGAAATCAATCAAACAATACTCACACAAACAAAAACACAAAAAGCGACAGAAATGCAGCACAAGACATGGGAAGCGGGCTTACCCCAAAGCAATAGAGCTGAATGTGTCAACTCCTCTTAGATATGATGTGGGATGCTTGAGCTACAAGGTTGATGTGAGGAATGAGCTTTGCAGCGTTTGGTTGATGAGTTTTGATAAAATCGAGGTTGTGACACACATGCAACAAATATAGGGGAAGCGACACTTGGTGGGATGTTTATGAAATGATCCTTACATGTAACCTCCAACTGCTAAATATATATCCCTGAAATAAGGGATGCCTTTGCATGTTACCTTGGGAGAGGCAACCCATGCATGCAAGTTAGTTTTTCTCGGTCCTGGAGGGAACCGGTGAACTCACCTGCACATGCAAGAGACTATTCGACTGCTGGAGAAAAATGCACATTTTTGGCTGGGAGTTGGGTTGGCTACCTAGAATATTTTACAATTTATGGGATAAACATCTTGTTGATGGGAAAAATTGTGCAAATCCTGTTGGGAGGGTTGGATGGTAGGATTGCACAATCTTGGATCCCAACAGGCTATTAGAAGGAATTGAGCAATTCCTGGAGGGAAGGCTCCAAAACAGGCTAAGGAAAAATTTTGGAGGGTGGTTTTAGCCGCTACAACAGGTCATAATATGTGGAATATGTTCCCATGATTTCAAAACTTAAATTTTAGAGGATGCAAAGTGCAATGGTTAGCGTTCAGAGGGTCGAATGGCTATGATACCATTGTAACGAACAAGGTTCATATACACAACAATATTCTTCAAAATACTTCGAAGACAAAGACATCCATTGTAGGACAAGTAATATATATTAAATAATCTATATAGAATTGATGAGATGATTACAAATGAAGGTGAGGGCCTACTTATATACCCTAGGTAGGTGCCCCTTCGCAAACAGACATGTCCTTAGAGAATGTCTCTTCAATACTAACTATTAATTAGTTAATCACTAATTATGATTATTATTGTTTACATTATTTTTTTATTATTTTGTATAAATTATATTCATAACAGAAATATTTTTTGTTAAGTGACATGGGGACCACTAAAGAAGGAAATTTGACTCCCTTGGGAAATTCTCACTAGGAGAAGGAAAGAGAAGAATGGGAGCTCGAACTTGTGGAAAGAGGGCACCACCAAGGGAAAAGGACCAAATTCTACAAATAGAATATTGGGGCTCCACTTTTGCATATTTTGCTCATTATTTTCTGAAAATCGAACTATCTCTTGGATATTGTTCAACACAAGAGAAGCATAGCTGTTTAGCTCAAGAGTTTCAAGTGAAATTGATGCAAGAGCATTCGGCTCAGAAATATTATTGTATTTTAATAGACATGGGGGGTCTTGTGTTTTAAGGAAGTTGGTTTCCTGAGTATTAAATTAATGTAATTATTAAGGTTTTTAAGTAAGTTTATGAGAGATTTTGAGAATAGGAATTAATTAAATATTGTAAATGTTCTCGAATGTAGGAGAACATGAGTGATGATGAGTGATTAGTGAGGATTGAGATATTTGAAATATTGTAAATATTAGATTAGGAATTGGTTTCATGATTTTGGGGATTAAAGAGAATCGTTAGGATTTAGTTGAGTTGTTGAGATCCCTAAGGGATCATTGAAAGATTTTAGGACTTGATGAGCAGATTAAGGATCTGAACCGAAATGGGTTACATAACCTTTTGTATAAATGTAAGCCTAAAAGGCATAGAGAGAGTTAGTTAGTTAGAGAGTTAGGAATTAGAGGAGTTTGATTGTAAGTCTATGGGCAGATAGGGAAACAGAGGGCACTGATATTGGAAATTAGGCTTGAGAGAAGAAACTGTGTAAATACTTGTTTACGAATATAGAAATTCGATTTCAAACTTGTGTAGAGTACATATGTGAATAAATTGTAATTATTTATAAACGAAGTGTTTTTGAATAAGATATGTGTGTGCAAACGAAATCGAGAAGGACAGAGTGTCAAGGCAACATACATAGAAAATTGGAGGTTAAACAATTCCAATGAGTCAACGACATATAAAGTATCAAACAACAAAGCACAGAAACCATCGGATCGTCTAGATCGACGGATAACAACGACGGAAGAGGAATGGCAGAGGGTAAACTACGTGTTAGCATTAAGGGCTAATATTGAGATTAATCACTAAACCTTTGGTTAAGCATCTTCCTTAAAGGTTTTGATTTGAGCACGTGGGTAGTTTTCCAAAGGCAGAAGTGGTATCTCGTGTGGCCTAAAGGCTGTAAGTAGTATTTCAAAATTCTACATGATAAAATGTGGAGGCGCCACGTAGCACAACAAAACAAATTTTCTTGCGTGCTTCCGAAATTTTATCGATTGTGCTAGTTGGAGCATGATATCTGTTGGATCAAGCAAGATTGATCTACGGTGGAGATTTGGCCACACAAAAGTTGAGCGAGTGACACAACAGGCGTTGGATTGGATGGAGCAGATCAATGGTAGAGATTGTTCGGGTTAGTTGATCAGCGGATGACGCGATAACCGTTGGATATGAAGGAAGAAATCAACGGTGGAGATTTAAAGCGCAGGTTGAGCATCTATAACTGTGCAAAGTCATGTGAATTGGTAGAATGGTAAAGTAATGAAGGGTTAAATGGTTTATGTGTAATGTATATTATACAAGAATTATAATAGAAATAAAGCGGAATAAATATATTATGGTTAATATGCACGGGTAATAAGAGTTAACCAAAGATATTGAAGGGTCGTATAGTTTCCGCTCAAAGATTTATTAAGGTTTAGACCTTGGATAGCTAAATCAAACGTTTCCGCTTAAGCATTTAATTAAGAACATTGAACCTTGATTTAAGAGACTTTTTCCTTAGTATGAGATGGAAATTCCTGGGACATGAATATGACATGCATTTGTATGCATACCATGGATGTTTGAGGCTAAGTCTGCATCATTTGGTATCAGTGCTGGTAAAAGCTCTTTTTAATTAAAGCATAATTGTGTGAAATGCAAGTGTGATTGCGAAAGAAAGATGAGATCGAGTTATTTGAATCTGATAAGTATAAGGCACGACATAAGATGAGAGTAAGTGATACTCTTAAGAAGAGATTGCAGAAGGATAAAGAAAGCACAACAATGTTTGTTTTCTTGAGTAAAATGGAGATCCACTTGAATTTGAAGAGTGGATGGAGTCTTCTTGTGAAATCATACAAGTATTGTTTTATTTAACTTTGGTTTGAGTTTTGCAGGTTTAAGACAGAGCAAAGATTGAAAGTAGCGGACAGAAAAGGAAACTTTTATGTGTTCTAAAGAACGAAGTAAATGAAAGATTGGAAAAAAAAATGTGGTAGTGAACCTGAAGAATCCGACTGAAGGTTAGACAGAGAGGACAAGAGTGTTCTCAGAAGGAAGCTGAGCAGATGCATTTTAAAGTGGCCATAGAAATTTGGTAGAAACAAGCTTTTGAAATCTTGGAATGATCTTTGTTTTAAATATCATTGATATGCAGGTAACAATAATTAGTGAAGCATCTCAGCAAGAAGATCATAGCTTGAAGAGTAGTGATGAAGGAAGCCAGTAAGGGTTTCAGAGAGAGAGTGGCTAGAACCTAGTATTTCATTTGTGTTTGAAATACAAGAGGACAATTGTGTTCTCAAAAGTGCAGATGAGTTGAAGTCTAGAGCATGGAGTGCTCATATGGTTCTAGAGGAGAGAACCAGAGATATGCCAAAAGACTGAGCCCAGAGGAGAGAAGATTAGTGAGGTATCATGCAGTAGGGAGGACTTGATGTTGCAGAGACTTATGCAACTCATAGTGAGTGGGTGAATAACTCCTATAGATGGAGAAGAATATGACTACTGATAGTCATTGTAGAGGTTCAGAGAAAAGCCACAAAGTGAAGAAAAAATATGCCAAAGCAAATGGCATATGGAGACAGATGAATGATGAAGAATATGAGAGGGAGGAGGCTGAGATAATAGTCTATCTTGAATTACTAATGGAACTATTACAGAGGAATGAGAAAGACTCGAGGTGTGGTTTTCTTATGAGAAGATAGATAAGGTGGCATAAACTACAGAAGAGGAAAGAGAAAATGATGAATGCTCGACTGAAGGAAGAATTACTCAGAATAAATGAGTATTTGGAGGAAGACTTGAAGACTAAAGCTTCAAGTGAGGCCAAAAGGTCACATGATTTTAAATTTGATAATTTGTGTATGTTTGCAGGTGAAACATGTGAAAAAGGACAATTTCCTGATATTGTCGTAAAGGAGAAAGAAGACAGGCATAATCCAAATTCTATTCTAAAAGAAGATGAGATATATAGGTCTCATGTAAATGCCTGTACACATTTGGGAAATTTTTTTACTTTACAACATATTGCAAGGACTGAAAGCAAAGGAAGTTTGACTCATGATGATGGCCAAAAGTAGGAAGAAGTGGAGAAGGATATCAAGCAACCAAGTGAAGGACTTGAGGAAATTGAAGAGAAGACCATCGAAATATTTTTGGGTCATGTAGAGGACTTGGAATAGTAGGAGGACTTGATGATTGAATCATCAAGTGAGATCATGCGGTCTTGCGGTTTTAAAACTGACAAGTTGTGTGTGAATGTAGGTATTGCAGAAGACAAACCATCCTATGGAATTGTCTTGAGTGAAGCTGAAAGTTTCCAAGCAAAGTATGATGATGAGTGTCTTTTAAATGAAGATCAAGTTGATTTATTACAAAAAAAAGAGCTCATAAATTCCTTGCTTAGTGAAGGAAATATCTTCAGTAGAGATGAGACAGTTATGTCTTATGACAAGGAATTTGTTATTGGTAAGGACAAATAGAAATTGATTTTCTTAAATGGCCAAAGGAAGAGTGATGGAAAAACATCTAAAACTATCACAAATATGGAGGATCAAAATTTTATTCTGATCGAGAATGAAGTAGTGTCACCAAGAAATTATACTTGTGACAAAGAAGAAGATAGTGAGGATTGTATGGAGCTTTTAGGAGAAATCCCAATGAGATGGAAAATTTATGGCATGAGATAAGTATTCTAGAGAAAAGACTAGAAAACCAAAGAGTAAGTGTTCAGGTTGTAAAATCAGATCTGAATTTGAATGAAGAAGTTCACTACAGTGGACAAGAGTAGGAAGACATGATTAAAGCAAATGGTGTGGAAGAGAGACTAGCTAATAGTCTCATGAATTCTTTTGAGAATTTAAATCAGCATACTGATGTACTGACAAAGGAGTTAGAGGAAAACTCAGAACATCAAATTGAGATGTTTCTAGAGAAGGAAAAAGGAATGAGGCCTTATATTTTTAATTTTGATAATTGGTGTAATATTGAAGGTTGTGATGAAGATACTACTGCAAAGACAAAACAATTATTTGGCACAGGAGAACAATCAAATGAAGGAGGAAAAGGAAGATTACATGATAGTACTTAGCCCATGAAACAAAAACATTAAATCATTGGAAAGTAAATTTGAATACAAGGAGCAGAAATTAGATGTTGCAGAGGGATATATCTTCAAGGATATTCATGAAGTTTGGGTGGAAGCAATATCTACAGCAATATCTGGAGCAATCTCAAGAGTAATAGGAGACTATGACGTAGAAAAAGCTAAATAAATTAATGAACAATTTAAATATGAATGGACAACGTGTAGTGAGATGCAATGGAAGAGTATGTACCAGCCCAAGAATGTGTTGGAGATGGAGATTGAAGAATTATGGCAGTTGATGATGAAACAATCCTGATTGAGGAAAATGACAATAGGAGGAGTGATCAGTCAGAGTTTTAAATTGATTGAAGAGAGGAAGATGAACTAGAAGACAACAGATATACAACAACAAAGGTGCGAGGCATTTGGGCAATTACAAACTAAGGTTTGGGACCCTGGAGGATTTTCTATCAACATATGAGAACACATGATCTGGAGATCATGAATGTTTTCAACCTTGGGAGTTTGATGCAGGAGTATTCGGCTCAGAAATATCATTGTATTTTAGTAGACATAGGGGGTCTTATGTTTTAAGGAAGTTGGTTTCCTGAGTATTAAATTAATGTAATTATTAAGGTTTTTAAGTAAGTTTATGAGAGATATTAAGAATAGGAATTAATTAAATATTGTGAGGAATATTGTAAATGTTCTTGATTGTAGGAGAACATGAGTGATGATGAGTGATTGGTGAGGATTGAGAGATTTTGTAATATTGTAAATCTTAGACTAGGAATTGGTTTCATGATTTTTGGGATTAAAGAGAATCCTTAGGATTTAATTGAGTTGTTGAGATCCCCAAGGGATCATTGAAATATTTTAGGACTTGATGAGAAGATTAAGGATCTGAACTGAAATGGGTTACAAAAACTTTTGTATAAATGTAAGCCTAAAATTCATAGAGAGAGTTAGTTAGTTAGAGAGTTAGGAATTAGAGGAGTTTGATTATAAGCCTACGGGCAGATAGGGAAACAGAGGCCACTAATATTGGAAACTAGGCATGAGAGAAGAAACTATGTAAATACTTGTTTACGAATATAGAAATTCGATTTCAAATCTGTGTAGAGTACATATGTGATTAAATTGTAATTATTTATAACTGAAGTGTTTTTGCATAAGATATGTGTGTGCAAACAAAATCGAGAAGAACAGAGCACCGAGAGAGCATACATAGAACATTGGAGGTTAAACAATTCCAATGATGGATTGTAATTAAGTTCAGGAAGGAGTCAAATGGAAGATCAACGACGTAGAAAGTATCAAACAACAAAGCACATAAACTGTCGGATCAACTAGATCGACGGATAACAACGACGGAAGAGGAATGGAAGAGAGTAAATTACGTGTTAGCATTAAGGGTTAATACTGAGATTAAGCGCTAAACCTTTGGTTGAGCGTCTTCCTAAAAGGTTTTGATTTGAGCACGTGGGCAGTTTTCCAAAGGTGGAAGTGGTATCTCCTGTGACCTAAAGGCTGTAAATGGTATTTCAAAATTCTATGTGATAAAACGCGGAGGCGCCACGTAGCATAGTAAAACAACTTTTCTCGCATGCTTTTGAAATTTTATCGGTCGTGCTAGTTGGAGCGTGAGAGCGCAATATCCGTTGGATCAAGTAGGATTGATCTATAGTGGAAATTTGGCCGCACAAAAGTTGAGCAGGTGACGTGAAAACCGTTGGATCGGATGGAGTAGATCAATGATAGAGATCATCCAGGTTAGTTGATGAGTGAACAATGCTATAGCCATTCTAAAGGAAGAAATCAACATTGCAGATTTGAAGTGTAGGTTGAGCATCAATAAATGTGCAAAGTCTTGTGAATCGACAGAATGGTAAAGTAATGAAGGGTTAAATGGTTTATGTGTAATTTCTATTATACAAGAGTTATAATAGAAATAAAGAGGAATAAATATATTATGGTTAATATGCATGGGTAATAAGAGTTAACCAATGATATTGAAGGGTCATATAGTTTCCGCTCAAAGGTTTATTAAGGTTTAGATATTGGATAGCTAAATCAAACATTTCTGCTTAAGCATTTAATTAAGAACATTAAACCTTCATTTAAGAGAGCTTTTCCTAAGTATGAGATGGAAATTCCTAGGACATGAATATGACATGCATTTGTATGCATACTGTGGATATTTGTGGCTAAGGCTACATCAGAAACTCATCCTCATTTTAGAGAACTTCGAGTGTCTCCCTAGTGAGGCTTTGGGGGAGTCTATTTTAGGAATTCCATTGAAGTTTATCGTAGAATATTCAATTAGAAATTCACTATTTATGGGCACAAAAGACAAACCACAAAGGTTATTTGGAGCAACATATTTCCATTATAAGTTTCAAGTTTTTGTAGGAGATTTTCTACTAGTTAGAGGAGGAGTTTGGCACCATTTTTAAGAGTTGTTCTTGTATCTTTTGGTTGGGCTGAATTTTCTCTTATAGAGCTTGTGAGGGGGTTGGAGAATAGATTTTTTAGGTGTTTGGTGTTGGTATTTTCTAGGAACTTTTAGTTGGGAGGGATAGAGATATGCCAGACGATATTTGTGCACAATTTCTCAACCATTTGTAGGAGAGTTTTATCATTTCTCAATAGTTTCTCTTTGGTTGGGCACAAAATTGTGTAGTTGGAGATTCTCTCTATTTTGGGTGTTCTGGTTCAGCTGGAATTAACCCAAACAATTTATGGGTTTTGTTGGTTTGTGTGTAAGGATACTATAGCTAATTTTGTAGAATTTTCTGGACTGATTTCTGGGTTTTTATATAGGATGGTATGACAGTAGGTAGTGGTACCCACAGGTGCACAAATATATGTCGTAGAGTTCAATGTTATGCAAATGGATGTGGCCTGATGAATACATACCCACTTTTAGACCATAACATCTAGTGGTGTATAAGGGTATGCAACAATAACAAATGGCCTACACAGGAGCAAGGTGGTGTATGTTGGTGATCAGTGGTGCATGGGCTTGCACCTTGGAGTAGGAGGAGTGACTCACACCGCATTGGGTATGTGGATGGAGTGACAGATGCATAAGTACATATGGGACACCAGAGGATATGGCGTGACACAACAATGGGTGGTGGAATTTGGTGGTATACAATGGTATGCCATAAGGAACCGTGGTGTGCAAGAGTGTACAAGGACACATGGTTATGTGCAATGACGTGTGGTGTTGCGCAACAACATCTTGGAGAATTGCCTCCCATGGGGACTCTTGACAGGGACATTAATCATACCATTAGGTTTGGCTTATGTTGGCTTGAGGGGGCCTGACCCAGGTTCAGAGTTAATTGGCCAAAAAAATCCATGTACTACTGGCCCTTTCGGCAACAGCCCACGGAGCACGGACTGAGGTGATCCAGATTTAAACAGGAACGCAATAAAATACAGAGATAACCATATACACAAAGATGCAGCGGAAATAATACTTCATTTCATTAATGGAAAATACTGAAATATGCTTACAACCGGAAATAGAAATAAACCAGCTAGGGCGATGGTAGCTTATCCCTGAGAAGAGATGTGTGGCTACATGCCTCTGAACTGTGTTACCATGAGGCTCGAAGGCCTATTTATTGTTGAGAAAC
>APFE031587540.1:0-10726 GCA_000404065.3 Pinus taeda | reverse complement strand
GTTCTAGCCCACCTGCAATCAGAGAGGGCTCTCTCTTTAATGATTCAACTTTTGTTGATGATTTTAGGCTAGTTGTTGACTCAAGGGTGTTTTGTTTGTGATTGGATGGAAGGTAGGATTCTCGAGCAAAGAGGCAAAGTAAAGTGTGATAAGTTTCGAACCATTAGGCGTGGAGTCATGGATTGAGGCTTGTTATTGCGTTTTGTTGGTCACAAGGGGATTATGGAGCGGGATAGCCACACAGGATACAATTATCAATCTACTGAAAGGATGGAATGAAAGTCAGGGATGAAAGGAAAAGGAGAATCATTTCATCATGCTGAAAAAGGGGAGAAATGGATGAATGGGGATCTAGGAGCAGTTAAGAATTCCTAAACATTCATTCATATGTGAAAGAAACAGTGTAAACAAGATCATTTAAGTATACATCCTCATAGCTATTTTTGATGAAAACATAGAAAAGTGCAGAAATTGAACTTAAGGTGTAGTGAAACAAATCTTAAGCTATTCTTTTTTCCTGCAACTTAGAAAGCGGAACGGTGGTAAAAGCATGAAAATTGACAGAGGAGAGAAACACTTATTGAATCATGTAGAAGCACAGGAATTCCGTAATCATTCCTTAACCAATGGAACACATCAAGTAGTTTCGCAATCCATGCTTTCAGCAATCTTTGATTATAGAAAATATGAAAGTTACAGTGCGGGTCTCCACTCGGAGAAAATGCTCGGAAGCAACTAACCAACCTACTACCAACCAACCAATCCCTCACTACATTTTTCAGGGTGGTATTTATAAGTAAAATATCAAAAAGACATTCATTACAATTGACCTAGACAGGTCTACTAGAAAAACTCTTCAAAAATCTAAGTGTTGCTGGAATTAAATGCAGGTAAATCCTTTTGGTTGTGCTAGTGGCAGCTGGATCAGAAAAGACTACAATGTGGCCCTTGGAGGCTTGATGCAGTGCTGCTGGAATGATTGCGCTTCGGGAACTGTAGTTCTGCTTTGGTGCGATTTAAATGTGCAATGATTATGATTTGAGGGCTTCGAGTGGCTTCGCACTCTTTCTGTGACTCAACTGGAAGGTATTAAATGTTCTCCTGCTTTGGGCCGCTTGCTTAAGATTTTCACTGATACTCTTTGCCGCTACATTGATGGCTTCCGCCATCTACTGATACTCTTTGACACGCTTGATACATGATGATTTGATCTGATACACTTTAAACTCTGTCATTGATCTTCTGATGTCTTTAAACCAGATCAATTTGGCACGATCGGGCGATTTTCGGGCTTTTCGGCGCAGAACGGGCCAAGGAATCAAAATATTCCCCCAATATTCCTCGAAACGGCCTATTTCCCGTAGCGATGCGCGATTAGAGCTTCGTGCTAATCGCGCATCAAAAACTGCCTCTGTTTCTTGTTTTGGAGCTCCGAAGTGCGATTTCTCTTCCTGCGCAAATTTTTGGTTTTCTAGCTGCTGACGTCAGCCTGCGGTGTGTCCCTGGTATAGACATGACATGGCGAGGTGCTAATACTGAAGGCGATGCGATGAATTTCTCTGATGTGATCGCAATATCGCATTGGCGGGGAATGGAAGGGTGGTTCAATTGGACATTTGGTGCTTGCGACCGCCGATCGCCGATATCGCGATATCGCGTCGGGTGGCAACGGATGGGTCAAAACTTGTATGGAGAGGAAACTGCGATCTTGCGATGCGATCTGGCTTCCAAGGGTCTGCGGAGTGTTAAGGAAGTCAGCAAGGGGTTTGCTGCGATCGGAAGAAGTAAGTGGGTGCGAAAGGCGTTTGAGGCTTCGGAAGGGGTCCGATCACCTCAGAGGGATTTGCATTGTATTTGGAAGATGGTTTGAAGGGTGAGGGTTATTGCTAAGTTTCAGGTAAACTGAGCAATTCCCAGGGGTACTTATGGTTATTTTTCAACCAGGGGGAGGGATATTTACATAGGGGATGATTATTTACATAGTTTTAGTAGGGGGATGGGAAAATATAGGGAGCTAAATAATAATGTTAGTGGTTAATATGGATATGGTAAGAAAGCGCTAAGTTCAGGAGAGCTTAGGCTCTTACAAGGGGATAGAACCATTCTACAGAGAGAGTATGGAACAACTTTGAGTAAAGCAGATCTTTACCCAAGCACATGCTATGAAAATGATGAAACTTAAGAGGTATCAAGAAGATCTTAACCTCTTTTGGGGAAGTTAGTTAATGATTGGGGGAAGTGGAGAAGGGGAGTTAGTTATACCTGTTTTTGAGCTTCTCACATAAAACTGCCTGCTGATTGTGTCCTCAGTAAAGATGACGTCTGGAAATCTGGGACTGATCAGCAATTAAGATTCAGCAACCTCAAACTACCTACCCAGCCTACTTACCTAACATTTTTTCTTCTTTTGATTTGGGTGCACTTAGGCTTGCAAACCCATCCTTCCATTTTTTCTTTTCATGCTTTCCTATCTACAGACTACCCTTATTTCCTCCGAGGGCCCAGATTAAGCTGTTGGGCTCCTTTGATTCTCTACCTATCTAAGAATCTCCCAAGATTAAGCTGTTTGGACAGATATACATTCTCTATATTCTAAAACAGGAAATTTAAACCTAGGGAGGCGAAGATTAAGCTGTTTGGACCTCCCTTTAACTGAAAATTGGCGATACCGGGATAACTTATCAAAAACTTGGAAGGAAATTAAATGAACTATGAGTAGCCTTCTTCTCTTGGAGACTGTTAAGCAAATATGGAACATTGTAGCATGCAAAGTATGACATATTTGGCCTGTAAAAATGTCAATCATGAAATATGAGTAACCTGCTGCAGCAGGAGGCTAACACTCTCCTCAAGTATACGGGTGTTTACAATGTAACCATGTGCGTAATAGGTATAAAAATACATTCATACTCAAGTTTAGAATATAGTATTTAATGTATACTTGAGTATGAAGAACTAGCTATTTTGATGATGATGTCAATAAGTAATGAAGAATGAAGGAGAGGTATGGTATTATAGTTGCTTGAAACCAACTTTCAATAAAATCAAAATGCTCTTGGTTTACCTCTTTATTTGCCTCACTTATCATATACTCGTTTACCATACCATGTAGATATTCTATTATTAGATGGTTATCCTCTTTTTCCCTTAGAGGATCCACATGTAGACATGTCAAGAATTCTTCAATATCAGGTTCTAATGGTTTCTCTCCATTGGATGTGCTCCATGATTCTTCATTTTCTTTAGCAATTTTGTAAGGGTGATTAAAGCAGGCTTCTAGATCTTCTTATGGATGTTGTTCATGGAGTTTTTTCTCTTCTATCACTTATGGGGAGGCAAATAAGTTCTTGACTATTTTTAAGATTCATTCTTCTTGAGAAGCAGAGATCCTAGCTACTGTTAGGATTTGAGAGGGTTATTTCAAACTCGTGATCATCCTTGAATACTTATTTTATGTTTATTAATCCCTGTCTAACACATAAATTAGTGTATGGAGTTCTTACAATAACAAAAAATTTAAAAATCCTAAAGCAAAAGAAAGGAAGCACTTTTAAAAAAAAATACAAGAAAACTAATCATGTACTTGAAGCAATCGAAAGGAAACACACTTAAAAAAAATACAAGAAAACCAATCATGTACAAGTTTGGCTTCTCTTCTTTTCATGAACCAATCTAAAGGAAAACACACTTTCAAAGAAAAAGAAGGAAACAATGAAGCTTTGGAGAAACCCAACCAAAGTGGATGTGTAGGTTCTTACCTCTTGTCTTACCATTTTTTCTCTACCCCCAAGTTGTCCCTATAACTAAGGTCACACAGAAAAATTGTGAAAGAAACTATGATATAATCCCTTTAGCATCTCCTCGATAACGACACCAAAAATGTTGGTAAAATTATATTTACTCTAATTCCAACATTTAATTATTGAATCCTGGGTCGTAAGCCTTAAATATGAAGCACATGAAATGCATGATTAGAGCATATTCTATGCTACCCTAAATGACTAGTACTAGAAAGAACTAATCACTGAGGATTATAACTTGTCACTGGATTGTGGGAATATAATTCTTATCAAGTTCCAAACTACAAACTTTCATTACCAAAAAATAATGTTCATGTGGTTTTACATATGTATCTTATTAGGTCTTGAGACTTCATTGGTTCTAATCCTACATTGATGCAAAAAAAAACTCATTAAACATGTTGTAGAAAGAAAATTGTTGAAAATTAAATGTTAACAACTATAAGAAAAAGTGTGTGAAGCAAGTAAAGAAGACGAGGCAATAAATTTCAGAAAAATAATAATAAGAAAAGCATCACTCAAATATAATAAATAAATGTTAAGCAGAGTTAGACTCATAATGATATACTGTAGGTTCTTTCTTGTTGTAGAATACAAAATCCAAAAGTACAAGTTATAGATTTGTCAGTACTCTGATCTAATACAAGACCTAGGTACCGAAATGAAATAAGGAACCTACGAGCTACAAACTTTTGGAACTAACCTGTAGACTACTAAAATTTGATATCAGGCAAAATCTGGGTATTGGTACTGAATTTAGTACTGAAATTATGGAAATTAAAATTCTAAATACTGGTATTGAATCGAGTACTGAAAATTATGGAAATGAAAATTTTGGGTGCCAAAACATATCAAGAAACCAAATTTAAGTTTTCTTAACTCTTAATGTTGATAAAATCAATTTGAATTTGATCATAATATGTTCTATTAACATATTTGAAAAAACAGAAGGAAAATTTAGCAAAATGCTATATGAAATATGATTCTAGTGAACAAACAAAATGACACATTAAACAAAATATCTAATCAAGAAAACTAGATATTTTAAAATATTACTCTACTCTATGAATTAAAAAAATAGGACATTACCTATGTCGAGGGGCCCTTACCAACCTGGAAATGTGCCTAGAGACTAAATCAAATAAGACTAATATGCAAATCTGAACAATAATTAAATCTCCATTACAAGAATCTCACTTCTAATTATAAACGAAAGATCAAATCTCCATTGCAAAAATTCCATTACAAAAATCAAACTTTATTACAAGAATTCCTCTCTGTGTTTCCTATCACTCCTCCCCACACTATTGCATAGATATATTTTTAAAGAATAATAAGGTAGAGGAAGCAATGGTCAAAAGACAACATTGACTCCTAAAAAATTTCACTCCATACTATGATTAAAATAACCAATATTATTTAAAACAATATTGTTATGATTTAGTATTATGTTAAAATATTGATTGGAGATGGAAACGATACAACTTAGCGTTGGCATTTTGGCACTGATTTAGAGCTATGGCACAGATGTTGTCCTTGATGGCAACTCCCTTTGGTAACAGATCTCAGTTCAGGCTTTCAGAATGAAGGAAAAGACATATACGCAGGTTCATTTAGACGAAGGTGCGTATACATGCAGGTCAGACATTACAAAAGCGCGTATATGTTGGAGAACTTACTTTTGGACCGTGGTAGTTAGTCCTTGGTATTTGAAACTATCGTTTTGGACCATGGTGTCTTGTCAGATGTGTTGATCCCAGGTATTGGATCCATGGTATTTATTTATTATGGTTTTGGACCGTGGTATTGTGAAAGGCATAAGACTATAAAAGAGGAAGGAGATCATTTGGCAAATGATCATCTGAATTATTGAATATTTGATAATGTGCTAGATCTGAAATATTGGTGATTAAGGTTATGGTGCAGATCTGGATTTGAATGAAGGAGGAACCCTAGCGCAAAGAGAAGGATAAGTTCTATTGATGGGTCATAATCTTTAAGCTTGAATGATAGTATCTTTGTATGATTTTGATCTGTTATATGTGGCTCTTGCTTGATCTATAAATCTGATAATCTGGGTTAATTAGTGTTTGAATATATGAAAGAGTGAATTATCCTTTATAGATCTGTATGCAGGTTGAGTGAAGCGAAGACGCGTATACACGCTGGTACAGTGAATGAAAACAGCGTATACGCAGGTTTCTCCAAACAAAGAAGAGTATGCACGCATGTTTCAGGTTATTAAAGTATTGTATATATTTTGAGTTGTGATCTAGCTGCTTCTGTTTATTACTGCAGTGTTCTGGGTTCAGAATTTGGTGTGTAGTTACTGTTACTGTGATTTGGGTATAGCTGTCAGAGAAGTGTCTACTTGATTCAGTGCTAATTGGTGAAAAGGAGACTGTTTGATGCAAAAAAATTTGATGATTGATTGATGATCATGGATCCAGTCTGAAAATTTATGAAACGTGGTCCCTGGAAGAAAGAGAAGGTTGTAGCCTTCTGTAGGCCAGCACCTATGTACTAGTATCTTGGCTAGTGCAAGAGCTAAAGGGGGTTGTAGCTCCCTTTCGAGAGAAGCTGGAGAACGAGAGAGTGTTGTAGCTCTCTGCAGGTTGCAGCCTGCGTATTGGTAAAGGACTGCACCAGTACATTGTAAAAAGAAGTTTCTAATTAAAAGAAGATAGAGACGAATTGTAGAAGGTGGTTTTCACCCACATTAGGTTTCCACCTTATATCTTGTGTTCTTGTGTGTGATTTTCTTCTGCTCTGTTTTACTATTTTTGATTACTGGTTATTTAATTCTGATACTCAGATTACTAATCAACATCTGTAAGATAAAGTAAATTATAAGTTTGCATTGTATACGCGGGGTTCCTTCTACATAGTTGCGTATATACGCGGTTTTAATTAACAGAAGTAGTGTATATCATCTAGATTTGAAAAAGGGAACATTTGACTTGATAATACTCATTCACCCCCCCTCTCAGTATTATTTCCAACAATTGGTATCAGAGCAGGTCCTTCTGAAGAAGCTTAATCGCTTAAAGGAAGATCCATCATCATGAGCAACTACGAGAGAGAAGAATCCATCAGGCCACCAATTTTTGATGGGACAAACTTCGTATATTGGAACGTAAGAATTACTGCCTATCTTCAATCTCTTGGTATAGAAGTCTGGGATATAATAGATACAGGGTACACTTTTCCATCAACAAATCCTACAGATCTGGCTGAGAAGAAGAAATATGAAACAAATGCAAAGGCTGTCAATACCCTATTAGGATGTCTATCTCAATCAAAATTCGTCAAGGTTATGCAGTATAAATCCGCAAAAGAAATATGGGACAAGATTGTTCTGAGCTATGAAGGAGATGAACAGGTAAAACGAGCAAAACTTCAAACTCTTAGAATTCAGTATGAAAATCTCAGAATGCACAATGATGAAAGTGTGTCTAACTATTTCTTACGTGTAGATGAGATTGTTAATTGTATGAAAAACTTGGGTGAAGAAATAAAAGAGGCTGTTGTGGTTGAAAAAGTTCTAAGATCTTTGTCCCCTAAGTTTGAATCTAAAGTTTCTTCAATAGAAGAGAAAGAGAATCTACGAAATCTTACCATGTCACAGCTGCACAGAATCTTGACTGCTTATGAAATGAGGAAAGGAGGACCATCAGACAGGAGAGAATCTGCTTTCAAGGCTTCAGGCAAAGGAGATTACTATGAGTCAGGGCACGTCTCAGAAGAAGAGGAAGAATCAAACTTTGTCAAGAACCTTCAACGAGGTACTAGAATATTCAGAGGTAAGTTAACTTTCAAATGCTTTGCTTGTGGAAGAGTCGATCACTATGCTTCCAAATGCCCTCATAAGGATAATATTGTTAAGGGTAAGGAACCTATTAGATGGAACAAGAAACAGAGTGTAAATAAGAAAAGCTATTACACTCATGAAGATAGTGATGGACTCTCAAATAGTGATGAAGATGAACGAGGTAATGATTATAAACTTTTAATGGCTTTTGAAGATGATGATTACATGGATGTTATAGATGAAGAAGGTCTTTATGAAGAGATTTCTAATCTCAAACTTTGTTTAGAAGAGAAAAATGTGATTATTGATTCTCTGCAATGTCAACTGGCTGAAAGTGAAAAACATCATGAAAAATTGGAATGTGAAATTGTGGGACTTAGGAAAGAGATTGAGAAAACCAAAGCTCTTAATCTTAGATTTGTTAAAGGATTTGAAACTCTAGATGAGATTATCAATGTGCAGCGTTCCCCTCTAATCAAGACAGGTCTGGGATATAATGAAGAAGCATCTCAAGCACATAAACCATCCACCTCAAAAAGTTATCTAGATGCAGCAAGGAGGAATGAGCAAAAACCCAATGGAGATCACCAGGTAAAACAAGGATGATTTACATCAAGAATAAACAAAGACTACCAGGTAAATCAGGGGCATTCCACCTTAAGGATGAACAAAAGCTACAACCAGCCACAGGTAAAATCTCCTCAATTTTCCTTAAGAATGGATGACAATAGAAACTACAATCATTTAGCTGGTAGATTTGATAATCGCAGGAGTTTCTTCAATGGCCAATGTTTCTCTTGCCATAACTTTGGCCACAAAGCAGCTCAATTTGTTGCCTATAAGACAATCATGACTAGAGAATCTCAAAAACAAAGAAGTATGATTGGAATTACGAAAAGGACCTATAACAACTTTTTTGCCCTTGAAAATGAAACTGAATGTTCTATTTGCAATAACTTTGGTCATGAAGACTCTCAATGTAGGAGCAGGTTTTGGAAGACAACTCAAAAGAAACAAACCTCAAGTGCCAGAACATGGTGAATGAAGGAACCGCAACCAGAGAGATGTGGGATAACTTTAGACGCAGAAGGACAGGAAAATCAATGGTACATCGACAGTGGATGTTCGAATCATATGACAGGTGATAAAGAAAAACTTCAATCATATAGTGCTTTAGAAAAGGGAAAGGAAGTTTCTTTTGGAAATGATACCCCTGCAGTCATAAAACGAAAAGGCACTATTCAGTTGAAAGAAAAAGTCAAAGCTGGAAATGTTTTGTATGTTGATGGCTTGAAGCATAATCTACTGAGCTTCAGTTAGATGTGCGATCAAGGAACTAAGGTAATATTTCGATCAAATGGTTGTAGTGTTCGTGATCTTGATACAGGAAAAAAAGTGATCAAAGGCATAAGAACTCCGAATAATTTATACATATTTGAAGAAGGCCAACAACAATGCTATTTGAGCAAGAATGATGAACACTGGCTATGGCACTAGAGGTTGGGGCATCCAAGTTTCTCACAAATAAGGAAAGCATGCAAATACCAGGCAGTTCGTGGTCTTCCAGACATCAAAATTCCAGACAATACTATATGCAAATCATGTCAGTTTGGTAAGAAAACCAGAACTAACTTCCCTGAAAAGGAAGGATTAGTAAGCAGGCCACTGAGCTTGTTCATACTGATGTACGTGGTCCATTTAGGAAAAGGTCACCTCGAGGGGAAGAATACTTTATATTATTCATTGATGACTATTCAAGGATGGTTTTGATAGGACTTATGAAGCACAAAGATGAAGCCTTCAAAAAATTCAAATCCTTCAAATCTTTGGCTGAAAACAAATCAGATCACAAAATTAAATGCCTCAGGTTTGATAGAGGTGGGGAGTTTACCTCAAATGAATTTTTCGATTTTTGTGAAGAACATGGAATAAGAAGGGAATTCTCTACAACCAGGACTCCTCAGCAAAATGGAGTAGTGGAAAGGATGAACAGAACGGTTCAACAGATGGCTCGTGCTATGCTTGATGAGTCCGGAACTCTTGCAACCTTTTAGGGTGAAGCTGCATATGCTGTAGTTGTTATTCTCAACAAAACAAATGTCCGGGTGAACAACACTCAAACTCCTCATGAGCTCTGGTATGGCGAGACTCCTTCGGTAAAACATTTCAAAATTTTTGGAAGCAAGTGCTATATTAAGAATAATGATGAACAACTTGGAAAGCTTGAACCTAAAGCAGATGAAGGCATTCTCCTTGGATATTCTCCCTACAGTAAAGCATATAAGTGTTACAATAAAAGACTTGGAAGAATTGTTGACAGCATTGATGTAGTGATTGATGAAGAAGGAAACATTCATAGGCAAGTAAATTATGAAGATTTCGAAGATGATGAGGACTATCCATCAACATCAAATCAGATTCATGATGAAGAAGAAACCCATGAAGAAGAAACCCATGAGGAGCCTGAAGAATAAATAAGGATAGAAGAAAAGACTCCATCTAGGTACGTTCAGAAGAATCATCCAGAATCTCAAATTTTGGGGCAAAAAGAGGTTGGAATACAAACAAGAAGAACAATTGCAGAAGCTTCAAGCTATTTGGCATTACTCTCCTCCACTGAACCACAAAATGTAAGAGACGCTTGCAAAGATGAATGCTGGGTCAAGGCAATGTATGAAGAACTTGAAGAAATCGAAAAGAACAACACTTGGGAGTTGGTTCCTAGACCAAAAGATAAGAATGTCATAGGGACAAAATGGATCTTCAAAAACAAGTTGAATGAAAATGGGGAAGTAATTAGAAACAAGGCCAGACTTGTTTGTAAAGGGTAGCTCAACAAGAAGGATTAGACTTTGAAGAAACCTTTGCTCCCGTTGCTAGACTTGAGGCCATCTGAATGTTCCTTGCTCTCTCAAGTTTTCAGAAGTTCAAAGTATTTCAAATGGACGTGAAATCAGCCTTTTTGAATGGAGACTTAGAAGAAGAAGTGTACATTGACCAACCAGATGGTTTCATTCTTGGGAATGATCCAAATCTTGTATGCAGACTAAAAAAGGCTCTCTATGGTCTTAAACAAGCTCCAAGGGCTTGGTACTATCGTTTGGACAAATATCTT
>APFE031587537.1:188587-223599 GCA_000404065.3 Pinus taeda | reverse complement strand
AAGGTAGGGCCAGGCCTACCATTGACTAGGGGGTGATCCAAGGTCCAGAGATACAAGCTCTTATGAGGTCGATAAATGAAGAAGTGAAGCCCATTTTTTGAAGAGTAGCAAATAGAAAGGAGTGTTGGACCCTGTCAAAGGCATTTTCCAAGTCCAATTTCAATATGAAACCCTTTTTGTTCATAGAGTGGCCTGAGTGGATGGCTTCCTGAACTAAGAGGATGGAGTCGGAGATTTGCCTATTTGTCATGAAGTTGCCTTGTTTTTCAGAAATTAGCATTGGCAAGAGAGGCTTGAGATGGGAAGCAAGGATTTTTGTGAAGATTTTATAAGAGGAATTGCAAAGGGATATGGGACGGAAATGGGAAAAATTAGAGGGGTGGTTCTCTTTAGGGATGAGGGCTAGATGGGTTGAATTTGTGTAGCCTCCCATTTTATTTTTTCTCTGTATCCATTTAAAATATTTGATGAGATCAATTTTGATAGTTTCCCAGTGCTCCCTATAGAAGCAGATTGGGAAGCCATTTTGTCCTGGAGCTTTGTCAGGCTGGTGGCCCTAAATCACTCCCATGATTTCTTCTTCCTTTATCTCTTCGATTAGTCTTTCATTTGTTTCTACTATGATCTTATTTGGCATACGCTGTAAGAGATCAACATAGTTTTCTTCATCCCCTTTTTCGGATAGGAGCTCTTTGAAGTGATATGAAGCCGCTTTTTTGATATTTGCTTGATTGTTGTGCTGAATGCATGTGCTATCTGTGATAGTTGTTATGTTGTTTCTGATTGGTCTAACTATTGCTTGCTTGTGGAAGAAGGCCGTATTCTTGTCCCCGCTTTTCAACCAATCCTGCCTTGATTTTATTTGCCATTTTTCTTCCTCTTCTCGTCTGATACTATATAATTGACTGTAGAGATTTTATTCCTTATTTTTCCCTACCTGAAGGTAACCTTGGTTTTCCATTGCATGATGTAAATCTTCGATTTTAGCTTTCACTTCTTGTTTCCTTGCTTCCGGTTCTTTATACAGAGTTTTTGCCCAATCCTTGAGTGCATTCTTTACGTTCCTGAGTTTTCTCTCCCATATGAAACTTGGTGAGCCTTCAACATGCTGATGCAAAGTTTGTTGGATTAAATCTTTTGTTGTTGCAATGTCATTCCATAAAGGGCTGTTTTTAAAGGGGATAGGGCCCAGGGGGCAATGGGATTCAAGGGTTAAAGCTGTGGGGTAGTGATATGAAGCAACAAAGGGAAGAATAGAAGAATAGAAAGCTGTAAAAGTGGATAGTAGGGACACATTAACTAGGATTCGATCAAGCCTTTCCATTATATTGCTTTTCCCCAACCTGTGACTCCAAGTGAATTTACAATTCTTTGGGATTATATCAACAAGATCTCCAAGTTGCATTACGTTCTCCAGCGGGTTTCTAAAAGGATCTGGAGTAAAGTTGCCTCCACATTTTTCATTAGCATGCAGAATGAGATTTAAGTCTCCACCTAAAATTATGTTGCTATTATCTTCCTCCGCTATATTGTTGCTGAGGGAATCCCAGCGAGCTTCCTTGTCTCTATAGTGATTTGGAACATAAACATTGTAGATGATAAGTTGTTGACTATTCGTGTTGTTCTTTAGTACAATATTTATCCAATGCTACTCTATTATTTTTGTTGTATTGTTACATTTGCCTTGATTCCAGAGCGTAGTGATTCCTCCTGAAGCCCCTTTGGAATCACACACACATACTTTGTATTGCTTATGTTGTTCAATAATTTTATTCATTTCTAACTGTCCCTGCTTTGTTTCTTAAAGTAAAACAATCTCTGGTCTCTCTTGATTAATTAGATCTTTTAAGGAATTTGATTTGGAGGAGTGCCCTAATCCCCTATTGTTCCAAGAGAGAACTTTCATCATTTCAGATGATGGATGCGAGGGTTGTTCTTCCTCCCTGGTCCTTGTTTACTAAGTCCTTGTCTATTTTCCCTTGTATATAGGATTCTATGGGGTTCTGAAGACCCATTGCTATATCCTTTGGTGCATTTTCATCTCTGTGTTGCTTGGCAAATTTTCTTCTGGGCTTCTTTTGGTTGTCAAGGGTGGAACCATGCTCCTTAGAATTTCTTCTAGTGATTCTGAGAGGGGGGGGGTCAGATGGGAGGGATGAGGAGATAGTCAGGGGAAGGGGAGAGTCTGAAGGGACAGATTGAATCACTGGAGAAGGGGGATCGTCAGGAGGAGAGAGGATATGAAAGGGGTTAGAGGAGGGGGAGGAGGAATGGGGATCAGGCTGACGATCAGGGAAAAAAGGAGGGTGGGATGAATGGGGGGGAGGATATTAGGGTGGGAGATTGGGGGGAGGACTAGAGGAAGGGCCAACTTCATGAGATGGATTAGGGTTAGGGGCTGCCTTTTTTTTTTACTGTTTCCGATTTCTCTTCTTGTGGATAGTTTTCAACATTAAGAAGCTTAGTGCAACGATTGGAAAAGTGGAAATATTCGTGACATACCTTACACTTGAAGGGGATCACCTCATAGTCAAGCTGCTGAATGTGAGTCCAATCGTCAACCTTGAGCTTGATGGCTTCGGGTAGGCCTTTGCCCAAATCCACTTCTACATAGATGCAAGCACAGACCTACATGTTGTCTTTAGGTTCGCTCCAATCAATGTATTTCCCTACAACATTCCCAATAGCACGCACTGATTCATCTCCCTAGCAGTGCAGGGGGAGGTGAGGTAGTCAGACCAAAACAGGCACAACACTATGAATTTCCAGCTCCAGATCAAAGTTTGGTGTCCATTTATTGAGGTATAGTCCTCTGGAATCCATGAAGTAAGGCCCATTATGGAAGATCAAGTACTTGTCTTCCTTTGTTTCAAACTCAAATGTAAAGTATCCTTTCCCACAAAATCTGATAGAGATTTTCCCCTCAGTTTTGTCTGACCAGTTCCTTTCCACCCACCTCTACATTATTTTGTGAGAGGGCCAGAGTCTTGTAAATTGTCCAATAAGACCTCTTTCTGCCAATGCAAGGGCAGTCATACAGGGTAAGGTTGGAGGCAGAGATAATTCCTGCAACCCATCAAGATTTTTCACAAACTTTGAAACTGTGGGGTGAGTTCGCTGTGGAGGTAAAGATCGGACCAGGTCGGAGAATGCTTGCTGAAGAACTGCCTCCTTTGGTGGAGCCTCCGGAGGGACCATGCTGAGAGGTCGAGGGCCGATTCAAAAACACAAGTAGTAGGTGATGGCGGGAGCAAGCGCATGTGGATAGGAAAGAGTTTTATCCATACTCATGATTTTAGCATTCAAGAAACCATTCCAATTTATGATTCATATCACGATCAAGATCTCTTTCCTATTCATAGTCATAATTGTCTCTCCAATTCACAAGTTGGTACCAACAACCATTCTAATTGCATTATTCTGCCGAATCCTTGTGAAAGGGAAAATGTTTTAAAATAGTCCCAATTTTATTGTGACAATAATTGTTACACTAGTGTAAAATACAATTCAATTTTGTTATTATTCCTTCATTTATTTTGTCTAGTTTTAGATTTGTTTTGTGTTTTCAATTTTTGATTTTTAAATAATTTGTGCTGACATATTGAGCAACTTACTATTAAACACTCAATTGATGCGTTGCCTGAATTGTAGAATGAAGTTTAAAATTGTGAACATCAAGAGCTATTTCTCTTCCAATTCCAATTGATGTTCAGTTCTTATCAATTGCTTCTTTCTTCTCAAAAGCGGTACCAAGAAAAGAGTGTATTTTCACAATATGGCCAACAATTTAGTTCAATTAATAATATTCCATTGTATCTAACATATTTCCATCCATTTTTCATTGATCCTTTTGGAAAATATTTGGAGAATTTTCCTACACAAAATATTTTTAATAATTTAACACTTGCACATAACACTAACAAATTTATGCATGCCATTGTATCTAAAAATTCATTTCCACAATCTCGTCAGTTATCTTCCCTTTTTAACCTCTCCCAATAATAATGGAAATCCATTCAGATTTCTATGATCCAATTGAAATTCAGTTGGAAAGGACATTCCAAGAGAAGGTGATTGTAAATAAGCTACTTTCTGTAAATATGTTACCAATAAATGTACATTCTGCTTTCATATTTAATTTTTTTAGTTTAATTATATTTGTATTCTTGTTACTAATGTTTGACATGTACATGCATGGAACAAAATTATTTCATGATTACATTGGAAGTATGAAAATATCTAGTCATGTTTCCTTCATCAAGTTAGAAATAGGAATATATTAATTTAGATTAGATTTCTTTTCTCTTTGCACTTATTTCATTATTTCAAATTTTTACTAAGCAAGTAACGAATCCAAGTTCTTCTTAGCATCCCCTTTCATTTTTGGGAAAGTGGCTTAAAACATTTTAGAGGCTCTTGAATAGTCAGATCATACATATTTGTGAAAGCACTTGATTGTCTTGTTTTGCAAAAATTCATCACATTGATCATACATGAATAAATTCCAAGAATTTGCTACAACTCGACAATTTTTTATTCATAAGTATTTCTGAGAAAGAGCTCATTTTCACCACTCTTGTCTTCTGATGTAAAATTGAGGTGGATGCAATATGAAAACTCATTGCTTAGCATTTTTAGATTAAATAAATATTTGATGTTGAACGTATGAAAATTTTGAGAAAATTTGGGACAACTTGAAAATTCATGAGGTAAGGTTACAATAAAAATTCTTCCAGGTTCATTGTCATGTATTGTCAGTTTACTTTTTCAAAGGTTATTTCTTATTTTTGTTTTGTTGATTTTGCAAGCCTTCATCAACTCAATTATGGAGACCTAAGATAAGAAAGAAACCAACCCTTTTTCAAATATGTAATATGTTTAGGGAAGTATTATTTATTGTTCATCAAAATTTGAGTATTGCTTAATTTTTCTTTTATTTATTAAAACCCCAATAGGCCTTTAAAACAATATCAAAATATTCATATTAGAGCATTCTAATATCATAATTCTCATCATTCGAAAGCTCTGATAAAATGATTCTCTGATCCAATATTTATGCTAATTAATAAAAGGAGATTTTTGTTAAAAGGCAAAATTGAGCTAAGCACTTCTTTATGAATATGATAATGAAATAACTTGACTCGGCACAATTTCCACTTCGCATATTAGAGTTTTCAATATGAACCTCATCGTGATCAGTTGATCGCCAATATTCCAAACGTTGGATTATTTTATATAAGCATCAATAAAAAACATTACGATAAATACATATCTCCAATCTCTCGAATCACTAATTTTTGATAGATGACTTTTGCAATATTGCATTGTCCATACAACCCCAGACCCGATATGATATTTAAATCCAATTTTAAAATATATCACGTCCAATCATAAATCACAATTTGGGTTTGGGCATATGTTTAAACGTTTTGATGTCTCAGATCCGATTTCAAATTAAATCCACATAATGAAACTATCAGGTCAATTCTTCATTGCACATCGGCATCTCAACAATGTTGCATCCCATACTCAAAACTTCCATTCGTCAATCTCTTATAAAATCCAAAGCCAGTCCCACCAATGAGCCACATCATCTATCGCATTCTCGCTATTGCAAAAATAATATCGATGTTTCCTTTTATTAACAGCTTCGATCTCCGATATGACTATTCTCTGATATTGCAACTGCTCCATCAAAGTTTCCCATCGCTCATATAGAAACTTTGCTATAGAAACACTCATATCACATCACAAAACTCAAATGAAGCCTTGTCTTAAGATCCTCCGATGTGATAAAATATGATGTATTCCTCACTTCCATTGTCTTTTAACTATTGTACAACATTCAATCGAATATCAACAAAGGTGAACCTTGTAGCTTCAAAGTTATACATGGAAAAGAAACATGTAATGCGAAACATTTGATGAGGCTTTGTCCTGTGTAAAATAATTTAAGGCACTCATGGGAAACCATTATGGTAATATAGAAATTGATAAGAAATTTAGAACATGGTTAAATCATTTTCGATTTCTCTTATATTTGAGTTTTGATATATCACTCTATATTTAATATATGAAATTCAAGACCTCCCCATCTACACATTTGTATTACATTGTCTTGGATTAGGCCTTTATTATGAACAATTATGAAAAACATGGAGTCGATATGAAACTTGTAATATTATGAGAACAATCCTCACCGCAATCAATAAAGAATCATCACTTCATTCTCATTTCTATGGATTTGTTTTATTTTCAGATTCCTTGGACATAAAACATTGCATTATTCTAGCTTACTGTTCGATTTAGATTAGATTTAATAAATGACGATTTTGGGTTAGTAAAAATTCTTCATACTTTTAATTCTAATTAAAGGAAGAGGTTATATTTTGTTGGAGAAAATGATACCTCTCAGGTAAAATTAAATGAAATTATCCAATGATAAGTTTCATGTGTGCACTTTCATTTTTATTTATTTATTTACTTAATTATAGTATTATATTATTATTATTATAATTATTATTATATTTAATTATTACATATAATTATGTTTTTTATTTTTAATTTATACTTTAAATTTTTTTCCAGTTTTGTGTTTAGTTTTTGTTGTTCTTGAACTCTGTTTTTACAGGTCTTCATCAACCTTTCGCACCTCTACCAAATCATATTTTGAGCTCATTCTCTAAGTTTTCTTTACGATTGTTGAAATAAGCAGTAATGATCCTCATCAAATCAGTTAAACTGGGGAGTTTCTAAACATTTAGTCTATTTCTTTAGCATTACTTTTGTTAGAAAACGACTAAAATGCCTTTATACAAACTTCACTTTGAAACAAGAGAGTTTGCAGCAGACAGAGACTTCTCATTTAGCATATTATCTATCATCAATGCTATTCACCCTCTACACTGAGAGAGCTTCATTTCTTTGTAACTTTGCAAGGAATTTTTTTTTTAATCTCAACATATGAAGGCACATACATATGCTTATTTTATTTTACGTCTTTTGTTGAGACATTTGTATAATTAATCTTGTTGGGGTTGATTTTTTAAATTTAATTTTTTCTTTCACATTTCACCTTCTTCATTTTTGTTTGTTGATTTCCTTTCTTACTTTAGTTTAGAGTTATTTTCTTTTTAATTTCAGTTATGTTTTGGTTTTGGTGACTCTACCATAGTACATGTGAAAGGTCTTTTCCTCACCTGACAACGTTTGGCATACATCAGAAATATTTTAACTCTATCTATTTCAGTGAATTTCATTTATGATTAAAGGCATATACTTATGGAACTATAAGAAAATCTTGCTTTAAATATTTTTCATCTAGGAACACATGTCCTTTCTAAGTGATTGAGTTTACATTTTCAAGGAAAAAAATGATTTGGGTTTAATATAATGAATCCCTCTCACCTCTCCACTTTATAAATCCTCTTATTGATAGTTGTAGGGGAATAATTTGGAGTCAACATTATGAAGGTATTATGTTCATTAAACATAAATCTCTATTACCATCCCACCTCTTTCAATCAAATACATTATAATCTAAAATCTTGCAAATGTGATTATCAAAAGGGTGATTAAAAGAGGAATCATGAGAAATAAAAGTAAACCCATCGGGGCTATGGAAGCTCGTTGGCAGTGGGACTAGGCTTGTATGGAATAAAAGGCAACTTCTCCAGAGTACTATTCAGGCTCGCTGGCAGTGAAGCGATGTCAGAGACCAATCATAAAATGGATATATGCTTTGTCAAAAAACTCCTATATATACCTTCTTCTATTTTCATATGACATTGTTTTAAAAACAAATTTTCCCAAATTTGGATTCATAATTTTTACTCAAGTCTTCTTCAAATACTTATCTTTACAAACTCATATTACTTAATCTATTTATGTGGAACTAATAGAATTTTTTTACTATTAGACATTTCTTGATTTCCATTATTTTTATCCTTTGGGTAAATTAAACTTCATTATATTTAACTGGAGATAATTGGTTCTTCCAAGTGTGTCACCATTGCTGTAAGGAAAACCCAACACCCCCCATTATTTGACTTATTTACTTCAAATAATGGGGACCTTTTCCATTAAATTTTGGAAAAACTCTTTTATCATTTTCATTTAAGTTAATTGTCTTACAATTTTTCCATTTTTTACTTTTATTTTTGTTGAATTTATATTTTGATTGTTTTATTCAATTCTACCTTTCACTAGCTTTCCATTGGTACTTGTTTTGCCTCATTTGGTTAACCGGTTTGTAAATAACACTCCTTTGAAGTTTGATCATTTTTGTCACTTGGGTTAATAAATATAAAAAATTTATATTATTTCAATTTTTTGCAATTAAAATAACCATTCATTGTAAATATTAACTGTTAGCTAGTTTTTACTAATTTTTTTCATTTTTCACTAATAGTCTTACAAAATTATAGAACAATTGAAAAATGTCTTTCGGGTTCTTGGTAATTTACTCCAATTTATTATTTTAAAATAAATTGCCAAACCCAAAATCTCAAAATTGCAAAGTGATTGTAGTTCAATTTGTAGAATATTTAATTCCATCTGGGCCCCACTTCACATCACATCCTTCCTTCCAAAATCCCAAAATAAAAATCCCAATTTCAAAATCACTGACCTAAAAATTCCAATTTTTAAAAATCGCTGATATTCCGATATCGCATATTGGCGTATCGACAATTTTGATTGTGCGCACATTTTTACGAAACTTCGATCATTGATTTGAAATTTTACGACGCTATTTTTATTTACCATAAGGTTTTCAGTTGACCTGCCTCCTTATAACCCCTTCTCCTTCTCCCTACCTCATCATGACTTGACATTCCACTCCACTCCACCTCCTTATCACTCCCTCCTCCATTAGCCTTCATCCCGCACACATATAGGTTAATTAGTATATGAGGTGAGTTGTATCCTGATATTTGTTTTGGTTGTTTTTTTTATATATTTGTATCAACATTAATTAATAAATAATTGTAACCTAATTTAGGATTATAATTTAATTTTAAAAAGCTATTTTTAGCCTAAGTAACAAAATTTCCAGAATTCTTGCAGTTTTAACTCATCAACTTTGGAGGCTCATAAATTGAGTTTTACTTAGTCAAATGAGTCCCAAGATGGCTCGTTGGATAGATAAAATTATGGATATTATTTATGAAGTGGTTGAAACCAAATTTAATCATTTAATGTGTCTAAAATTCAGTAAAATATCAAGCTTTGAAAGTTTAAACAAAATCAATTTTCTGATTTTTATTTTCTGCATTCTCATTTGCCCACAACTTCTATTGAGTGCATATACATTCATATATGTTCTCCTTGACCAATTAGATCATCACATGCATAAATATAAATATCGTATTTCCTTTTCATTTATTTATTTATTTAAGTTTGATTGAATATATTTTATTCCAGATTTGGTATTTTGATTTGATTCTGTATTTTAATTTAATTTTGGTTTTTTTTTTTGCAGGAAAACAGTTGAAGAGATGAGAAAGAAGAAAATATCAATTAATGAGAATGCTCGAGCAAGATGAAAACGGGATTTTGGCATGATGAAAATTGATGGAACAAATTTATTCTTCAACAAACTTTCTTATTGAGGATTCTTTTTGTAAAAATTATAGATAGTAGGATGTAGAATGTATTAAGGGATTTTCTTCTTTGAAATTATAGAGTTCTTAAAAGCATTATTGTAATCAGGAAAACATAAGTAGTTGAGAGAAGAGAAAATATTAGATATGGGGATTATTGAGGATTTTTCTTTTGCATTCTAAATTATGTATGGAGAACAACGCATGCACTATTGCAACTCTAGTTTTAATAACAAACATTCTAGCATTGTAAAGGACCATTGGAGATTAGAGCCAAAGAAATGGTTTCAATAAATTTGTATTTATAATACTATTGTTTTAAATACTGGTTTCATTTTATGATCACATAAATGTGTCATTTTATTCATATTTGTTCACTATTGTCAATGTGAGTAATTTGCCTCAATAGTATGTTGTTATTTATCTCTGCTCTTGTGAGTTGAATTCTAATTTCCGAGAAACTATTTTCTCATAAATGTATATTTTAATACTTATTTAACAAAAATAATATTATGTGAACTATTTCATTATATTATTGTTTAATTATTCGAATTACTGATTTAACAATCAATATCATTTTGTGAACTACTTCCTAAATGTTGTTGATTGATTATCTCAGTTAAGAGGTCTCTGAACATAATGTGTTTTTGTATTCATAATGTCAGTTAATTGAACTACTTCGTTATCTTCATATTCATTATAAGCCAGACATATTTAAATCCCAATCATTTAAATATCTTGCCCTAGGTTGGGTTAGATCTACATCTTCGTAATCGAGATAGGCTTAGGATTTATTTCCTTTTTCTTGTACTTTAGGATAATTTTGCATTTAGATTTAATTCTATATTTCTAGAAGTCCTCTTCCCAAAGAGAAATAAATTTAGTTGTGGCTTGACTGAGCCCCTGATAAGCTTAAGGATCACTTTCTTGCCTGATTAGCAAGAGGGTTGATCTAACGTCTCTTCTCTATTGGTAGATGAAAGTCATATTTTAGGCTATTGGAGAAAGAGAGAAGACAACTGGGCCTAGCTTAACTAGTCAGACCCACCATTTCAATGGAAAAGGAACTGCTTTAAGGTATGGAATGATGGTCTCCCTTATATTGTTGTAGGAAAATAATTTTGAGCCTTCAACTCCACCTAATCTCTAAACTATAGGAACCACATTTTCTTTTATTCTAAATACGTCAGTACCAAGTCAAAATTGAAAAATCAAATCACAATCTATGACCCCACCCCACACTTCATGTGATAAACCTTCCTAAATATAAATACCCTGAGATGTGTGAATGAAAAAATCAATCTTATCAGCGCTCCCTTTGAAAAATTGGTTTCACCTTTACCATGTTTTACAGTTGTCAACTTCTACCTCATTTCAGATTTACGAATGAAGGAAGCCGAGTAAATTGTAAATGAGGGAGGTGAAAGGAGAATTTTACAAATCATATACTTATAAAACTAGAGTATAGGTGAAAGCAAAAGGAGGCTGAGTAAAAACAAAATTTTTATAGACAACAAAGACATGTTTTTTGTATGGTATAAAGAAAAATGCACGGAAAATGAAATTTGGACAAATACTTATCCAAAAAATTTACAGGAGTAAAAGGTGAAAGTAAAAATGCTTTACCAAGCATGGCAAAATAGGACATGGTTTTTAAAATCCATGGGAAGGAGAAACAAGACATGGTTTTTAGAATCCATGGGAAGGAATAAACAGGGCATGGATTTAAAAACAAGACATGGATTTAAAAACAAGAGGATGGTTTGTTAAATCATTCAAGTTTTTTGAAATTTTGTTTTATGAAATTCATTTACAGGTTGAAATAAACTATTTAGAAATATTATTCAAAATATTTTTTTCCCAAATATATTGTGACAATGATGAAGTATTTAAAGATGATGATGGAAAAGAATATGGGAAAAATGTTTAACACATAAATTTAATTTAACTCCAAAATATAAATAATTTATTGATCAACTAGGTGGAAAACATCGCAGACATGCAATTATTTTCAGATTTTTTGGGTTAGAAATAGTAGTCAAAGGGACAACTAGTTGATACAAGTGGCAAATTTAATCAGATTTGAGAGGGCGCCAAGGAGGTTTTATGAAGACAACTTCAACCTCTCCAGATTCCAAGGTAGAGGATTAGCATTTAAAAACTAATTTTTAGATTTGAAGGCTGGATATTTTCTAGCAGTTCCAGATTTCCGGCATTTTTCCAGTGATTGATTTTATCTTTAGTTTCTTGTTTATATTTTTCTAGAAACTGTTAGATATTATTTTGTAATAAGTTCCTTTTTGGAATCTGAAGTTAGTTTAGTAAGAAATCTATAAATATGTTGTAATAATACTTAGTATAGCTTGGAACTTGTATGAAGAAAACAAATATTTTGATGTAAGATGTGCATTGTATTGAAGCGATCAATTTCAATAATACAAAGACTTTTGTTCCAAGATTCTTGTGTAAAGCAATTGGTGATGTACCTTCTCATGTGAAATCGTTATTTTCTCAATTTTCCATATGTTTTTCTCTCTATTGTTTGAAGAAGATAAAGGGCCGAATTTGTTTAAGTACACTCTACTATGGCTGGTAAACAATATCAATGTTTTCATTCTGATGTTAAGTATAGAATTCATCCCAACATGCTCTATATTTAATTGAACTTAAATCATATTCATCCTACACACTCCGCAAATGCTTTTAAGATCCAAAAGTTTGATTATCCTGCCCTGTTACAGCTGCTTTGGCATTTTTTTTTTATCACCCAAAGACTCATGATTCCATTCCCAATGGAATTTCCCTATAATTTTCAAACAAAAATTTGAAAATCCAACCTCAGAACTCAATAACCAACCTAATATCTTAAAACAAAAATATAAATCAAATAGATCGATACCTCTCTGAAGCTAGAAGGGCTAGATCCCGACTTTAAAATTGGTTTTGTGGTTACTTCTGAGTTTCTCTCCAGAACCTAGGGAAATTACAGAATGATAAGATTCTGGTGACCATACTAGGGACAAAAGGTTTCATCATCCTTAGGAAAGAGTATCAAGTTTCAGATTTGATTGCTGATGGTGGACGGTGATTAGACACAAGAAGGCTGAAAACATTCACCTGGTGACTCCAAACAATTCAATCTGATCTAAAGACTCCAATGGCAGTAGGATCCAGAAATCATGATGAGTTCTCAATCTATAAGGTATGATTCTCTGCATCACATTCATATCCTAGGCTTTCTAAATCACATGCTTGGTGTAAGTTGGCAGACTTATTAACCTACCTTCAAATATAAAAAAAGGAGGTGATGTTGCTTTACATCTAATTAAATTTCATATGCACATCCGTAAGTTTAAACTTAAATTTCATGAAGATTGTCTTATGGAGATGTTCATGGTGTCCTTGGAGGGAAATGCACAATCATGGTATGAAATCTTGCCAAGTAATTTCTTATATTCTCTTAGATATTTTCATACAATATTTTATGAGAGATATAAAGGACATCATCCTTCTTTGTTACTAGTTTTGACAAATTTATTGAGGATTTGGAAAATTATTATGAGGATGATCAGCTTATGGATGATTATATTATAGAGGCCTTTCATGAAAGACCTTTAAACCATGAAGAAGATGTAGAATTTGGCTGCTATGACACTCAAGAAAATTTTCAGCAAGTAGTTATTTCTCCCATGATTGAAAATGAAACAAATCTGCATTTCAATGACCTACTTTCTCATGAATTTGTTGATGAAATTTCAACGCCTTTATACATTTTAGAAGAAAAAAAGAACAAGCAACCTAGTTGTAATGAATAAACATAGCTTACAGATGATAGTTTGCAACAATTTTCTCATATTTTGAGAAATGAAGCTGATCATTCTAGTTGCCTTGCATTCCCTTCTTCTCTTGAGTTTTTAATTCAGGAAAAAAATTATGAAAATAAGAATTTTGAGTTTGCTAGCATAGAAACTCAGGAAAGCCATGATATTTCCATTATTGTCAGCAATAATATGCAACAATTTTTTTCCTTTAAGATTAATGCAAAAACTTTTGAAGAGCATATTTATGAAACTACATGAACAAATATTTTCAACAACAAAATTATTCAGGATAATTATGTAGTAGAGCATATTTTTCTATACCCTGTGGGTGTAGAAATTTTTGTTATTCAAGATGTGGTTGTCTCAATTGAAAATATTCCTCCAGATTCAGATAATGAAGAGTTTTCTATAGAAGAACAGGTTGTCTAGAAACCTATGTATGTTATTGTTGTGGATGAATTAGTTGTTTCAAATGAAGCTGAAAAGATTGATGAACATATTACTGCCTTTTTTTTAGAAAGCAGTCCTTTTGTAGATCATCAAAATGTAACTTTTCAAGTTTTTCAAGATCCTCTAGCCAATCTATTGTAGTCATCAAGGAAGATGGTTGTTTTGATGTTTGTGGATTATGATCAATAGCTTCAGTGGCACTTTGGGTTGCTAGTCTCATATCTTTTCTGCCCTCTCACGAGAAGTATGAGAAAAACTAAGTCAAGTAGCCATTTTCTTGATTGGATAAATTACAAAGAAGATATCACCTAGTGTATATAATTTCAACAAGTGTGGACAACCATCATCAAAGCTTGAAGCTCGAGGAGAAGGCCCTAAGACTTTGGTGATGTGTTGTAAATTTTTTTATTTATTTTAATGTTTGCGGCATAGTTTTTAGTTTGCAGTGTACAATTCAAATTCTAGTTTAAAGAATGGATTTGGTTTAATTTGAGGACTGGAATAGATTACCAGTTGGTTATTAGTTGCAGTGGTTTCAAGGAAGATCATGTTGCAGGTTTGGGATTAGCCCAATGGATCAGGCACATGGTATGCGGTGTTCTTTGGCACCTCCCTGGGAGGATTCCATCCCCATTGGAGCTAATGTTAGGGTCGTATAATAGGAACCAATGGTGTTGCCCTCTTACTATTCATTTTGGCCAATTTAGCCTATGACTCACTAGGTGTCATAGCCTAAAGGTTTGCTTGTCTAAGGAGCCATTTAGTTTTTGAGGTCTTGTGGTCAAGACACATCTGAATGTTTGGGATATTTTTTGCATATAAAGTCTGGGTTAGATCATGTTCCAAGTGTTTTCATGGTGAAGTTCTCAGAAGAAAATTTCAAACAGTATATATGGTGCTTCAAACCAACTTCCAAATCAAAAGATAGAGCAGGTTGAAGTTTGCTCCTCAAAACCACAAAACAAATCAAAATGCCTAATTGTGAAATTATTTATTTGAATTATTAAAATTAATTCAAAAATAACTTAGCCACCCAATCTATAAATTATAGGAACCAAATTTTATTTTATGCTAAATATGCCAGTCCCAAGTCAAAATTGAAAAGTCAAATCACAATCTTTAACCCCACCCCCCAATTCATGCATTAAACTTTCTTAAATATAAATACCTCTAGATGTGTGAATGAAAAAATCAATGGTATCAATGGATTTTGGGGGGGAGGGTGGGGGTTTCCTATTCGACATTTAAACTACCCCCTATCCCCCCTCCGAAAAATAGGTTTCACCTTTACTAGCTTTTGTTGGGTGTGGAGCCTGATTATCTTCTTTATTTAGAGGTATCACCACATTGGACCCCAATTCGTAATGTGGCAGCAACGTCGCCCTTAAAATGTACGCTACAAGGGGGGTCCAGGGGGGGCGGATGTGATCTTTGGGAGCCTCCCCCTGGTGGGGGATTGGGGGCAACAACCCTGAAGCTAAAAATAGATGTAAAATTGCCTTGTAAAATGTTTTAATTTCGTAGTCAATCTCAGCTGTTCATTAGGCAGAGATCTAATGGTAGAAGTTATGTTTAATTTAGGGTTTTTTTCCCTAGAAGGAAACCCCTTGCTATATATGAGGGAATTGTATTGAGTCTATGTAGAGCTGTATTTTGAGGGAGAAAGAGAGAGGAGATTGTGTGAGAGAGGAGATTGTGTGAGAGCGAAGAGGGAATTACAACAGATTTGTTGTAGGTTGTATCTCTTCAGTGTACTGGATAATATAAAAGGAAGGACTGGTTGTTTCTCTATGGATGTAGCCCAAATTGGGTGAACCACATATATCTGTGTCTCTCTTGTTTTATGCGTTTTGTGTGTTTATATTTCTGCAATATATTTTATGTGTTCCATTGCTCTGTATATATATTTTTCTAACAGTCTTTTTATAGTTGTTAGCTTCTAGCTCATTTCGAATTTATGAATGAAGGAGGCTGAGTAAAATGTGACTAAGAGCTTTGAAATGAGATTGTTATAGGTCATATACTTATGAAACTAATGTACATGTTAAAGAAAAATGAGGCTGAGTAAAAACAATATTTTGACAGAGAACAAAGACATGCTTTTTTTCTATGGTATAAAGAAGAGAAATGCATGGAAAATAAAGGTGAAAGTAAACATACTTTACCAACCATGGCAAAACAGGACATGGTTTTTAAAATTCATTGGAAGGAGAAACATGACATGACTTTTAGAATCCATGGGAAGGAAAAAGTAGGTCATGGATTTAAAAACAAGACATGGATTTCACAACAAGAGGATTGTTTATTAAATCATTCAAGTTTTTTGAAATTTTATTTTATGAAATGCATTTACAGTTTTAAGTAAAATATTTAGAAATATTATTCAAAATATGTTCTTCCCAAATATTTTGTGACAATGATGAAATATTTAAATATGATGAAGACAAAGACTATGATAAAAATGTTTAACATATAAATTTGATTTAACTCCAAAATAAAAATAATATATTGATCAACTAGGTAGAAAACAACACAAACATGCAGTTATTTTAAGATTTTTTGGCTCGAAAATAGTAATCAAAGGGAAAAATAGTTGATATAGGTGGCAGAGTTAATCAGACTTGAGAGGGAAGCTAGCAGGTTTTTTGAAGACAACTTCAACCTCTTCAGATTCCAGGGGAGAGGATCAACATTTAAAAACCAATTTCTAGATTTGAAGGCTGAATATTTTTCGGCAGTTCCAAATTTCCTGTAGTTTTCTAGTGATTGATTTTATATTTAGTTTCTTTCTCAGATTTTCTAGAAATTGTTAGATATTATTTTGTAATCAGATCCTTTTTGGAATCTAAAGTTATTTTAGCAACAAATCTATAAATATGTTGTAATACTACTTAGTATAGGTTGGAACTTGTATGAAGAAAGCATATATTTTGATGTAAGTTGTGCATTTTATTGAAGTGATCAATTTCAATAATACAAAGATTTTTGTTCCAGGATTCCTGTGTCAAGTAATTACTGATGTACCTTCTCATGTGAAATTGTTATTTTCTCAATTTTTCATATGTTTTTCTATCTCTATTGTTTCAATAAAATAAAGTGATAAATTTGGTTAAGTGCACTCTACTCTGGCTTGTAAACAATATCAATGTTTTCATTATGATGTTAAGTATAGAGTTCATCCCAACATGCTCTATATTTAACTGAACTTAAATCATATTCATCCTATACACTCCAAAAATGCTTTAAATATCAAAAAGTTTTCCTATCCTTCCCTATTACAACTACTCTGTCATTTTTGTGTTTGATCACCCAAAGACTCATGACTCCATGCCCAATGGACTATCCTTGCAATTTTCAACCAAAACTTTGAAAAATCAACCTCAGAACTCAATAATTAGCCTAATATCTTAAAACTGAAATCTAAATAAGATAGAGAGATCCCTCTCTAAAGTTGGAAGGGCTAGATCCCAGATTTAAAAGTTGTTTTGTTGTTACCTCTAGGTTTCTCTCCACAACCTAGGGAAATTATGAAGTGATAACAAGAAGCACAAGGCAATGGGGACCATGATTACATAGATTCTTTAATGGAGTCAATGGTGACTATTGTAGGTAGGAGATGAAGACTGAGAGGACCATGATTTGCACAAGTAGCAGTTGACTCTATAACAACCATGCTTGATATTTCTTGCATATTGCAAGGAATCAATTGAAAAGATGGTTGGGTGCATAAGAGATTATTAATGAGTCAAAAACTCTTGGGCATTATGTGCCAAATTGGTCATGGCCATAGTTGGAATAAGAAAGGCTGGAGAAGCTATGTAAATGTGCACAAAAGAGTTGGTTGCTGGAATAATGGAAACTGCAAAACTCCTAGCTCGAAGAACAGATAGGACCATGGTTGCACATTATGAAAAAATGGATTCTGTCATGAGCTCAGACAAGCCATCATAGATCTTGCTTCTGTGCTATGAGGAATTAAATGAATATCAAAGCCTCATGGACATGAGATTCATTGTTGGGGTGTGAATGTTGAATGAGGATTTATGTCTCATCATGGGAACACCTAGGTGTCCATCCTCATGTTTAATGCAACAACAATGGGTGATAGAACGAAGCCCATTCTCAGTCGTTAATGAGGTTGTAGTGCCTATGTATTAGACAAAACAGTAGGAAGTAGTGCTAAGTGTAGGAGTGAAATCAGGCAACATGAATGGCGAAATGATGGATGACAGAGAAAACATCCACCACTGTGTTTCAATGAAACAAATCCCAAGATTGTGGTTAAGAAGTTGGGGGCATGCAACATTGTTGAGAGAGTGGTGTGGAGAGCTTTGTGGGTGTGTGCGCTACTAAGGAGAAGTCAAGTATACGTGTGTTGTAAATATAGGTTGTGTGTGCCTATGTCGCAGAGGAAAGGGGCTGAGTGGTTCGGGGCTATTATGTAAGGTCGAGAGAGCTTGTGGAATAGAAGAGGGTTGAGAGTAGAAGAACGATGCTACAGAGTGGAGAGAAAGAGATGTGAGGGATGATATGATTGAATTTTGTTGAGAAGAATAGTTGGATGTTATAGAGTGAGAAGAGGACATAGCATGTTGTGTGGGCCAAGGGAAGATGAGAACAAAGAGGTGAAAACATGTTGAGAGGCTGCCAATTACAACGAGCAATAGGTTTTCTTTTGAGTGGTGGTTGGAGCCAGTATACAGGAAGTTGGTGCTTCCATCTATAGTGGGTGTCTAAGAAGGTTTGGGAGTTGGTGCCTCCTATAAGTTGGTGCTTGCAACAAATCCATGAATTTATAGTTTCATATGGTGCTTCTAGTAGGCTAATCAGGTGCTCACAAAATAAGGGAGTTGGTGCTTCCTACTAGTGGGTGCTAGAAAACAATCAAAGGGATTTGGTGCTTCCCATAAGTGGTGGATCACAAATAGACTGATGTAATAGATTAGGTGCTTTTATTTTACAAGAATAAAAAAAAATAGTTTTTTTGGTTTTTCTCCTAAAGGGTTTCCATGTTAAACCCCCATGTCTCATGTGTTTGCTTCTCATGATGTGTATGTTTGTATTGGTTGATATGGATGATGTCGGTGTTCAAGTACAAAACATGACATTCACCCAATCCACATTTAATTGTCAACCTGAGGTTCTACCAATTGTTTCAAGGCTATCATGCACTATATGTGCAGGCCATGGTTTCCCTACCCAACATTGAACATTAATTATAGATTCATCAATGTATAACAACAAGCAATATTATAACAACAAATAAGAGTAACAACAAGTAATAACTGTAACAACCATAAGAGTAACAACAATTAGGACTCACAACAATACATTGATAAACATTCAAAACAACCATAAACTCACAAAAATAAACCTAACACATATCTAATCCAGAAACACCTGGTCAGGGGAGTTGGTCCAATTCTCTGATTAGGGTTGTGGTGAGATCAATGAATCGAGATATACTCAGAAGATCAAATTGTCATTAATTAAAGAAATGGTACAAGTATGTTGTTACAAACTCAAAGTTAGAGTATTTCTCTTGTAACCTTAATGACTCTTAACAATGATAGCTTTCACATCCCGCAACTCTACTTTATACATTTTGTCAATAATACAACTCGTAGAATTACGACACTGTCTGCCATTAATTACATGGTGGTTTTTAGCATGAAACAAGATGTAAAATATAGCAACGTGTTAATCGAGGGATTGATTCACCATTGCAACCAATGTTCAAGGATAATGCTACCATATTTGATGGTATCATCCATTGAATCACGATCCTGGTTATTCTTCCTTCAAATTTGAAGAAATAATGGAATTAACAAGACACTTAGGTAATAATCCCCTACGACTATACTTCATTGACCAATAATCCATAAAGACATGACAAGAGGTATATCTGTGCATTTTAATATATTGATTAACCATTATAAGTGTGAAATGGATAAAAAGAACATGGTAAAAGGGTAAGTAAAAGTAAGTAAATCTAGGCACCAACATCTCCCCCCAACTAGCCTTACTGCATGTCTTCACGAAATTCATCGCCTGCAGAAGTCTCAGTTAGAGCTGCGATGATCAATGTGAAGTTGTACAAGATTGTATTTTGTAGACATCTCCATTCCTGGAGGCTTATATGCATCTCTCTAGATGACTTCTTTCAACCAATCCTCACCTACCTCGTAAGCTAGAGTGTACTAATTGGCTGGCAGCTAGATAATGGGAAACTGAAACCTCAAACCCATCCATCAGACCCCACGAAGTCTACATGCAATATATCGAGGTACCCTATTTAGCACCTGAGAAAAATTGGGGGCCCCAAAAGGCTCACGTATCCTGACAGCTGATGACAAGAGCATCCACCATCTCTGGAAACTGTTATGGGCCTCCTCTTGACAAGTGAATATTTATTTTGTGCATATATCAACGCACCATTTCTGGGTTTCCAACATTTTTTCTTTTCATCCTTCAATCCCCAAGATGGTTTCCCATCTGTTATAAACATTCATGGATTGACAATTCTTCGTCTGAATGACAAGTGGTCAATTTGCCTAATTCTCTTCGAACATATTGAAGGCCTTCTTCCATTTAACCTGATTGACTGTGTAGTAGGTAAAGGCTCTCAATTGATTGTCTCCTACATATGGAACTAGGTTAAATGATTGATTGTTGCCTAGAAAGTAATCATGCATGTACAACTCGCACATTAAGCGCTGATCTAGAATATTGTGGCATCTCAAGATGAATAAAAACTACATTGAATCTTCCATCTCATGAATGAGCTCCTAGCGGACACTTTATAAACAAAAGAATAGATATTGTTCATGGAGGAATAGAGCGTAGCCATGAGCAGGGGGTCAACAAGCCACTACCTTCTGTGCCAAAGTAAACATTTCTTCCTTATCGGCCTTTAATAGCTTCACTTATTCTTCCAGCCCCTCAATTCACTTCTATTGTCTCTCCTACTTCCACTTTTCCTTCTCTATTTATTCTATGTAGGTAGAGACTATTTTTGTAGTTTTCTCGTAAACTTCCCTTATTCCTTCCCGGTGGGCTTCTAAATGAATGGTCCCCCGTTGAAAGTGAGTTATTGTAGCTTGCCACTTCTGAATTTATGAAGACATGAAAAAACTCTCACACCTTAATCACATGCAAAAATGACTCTATTTGTGTAGCCACTAAAGTCATTGGCCTCTCTTTAGTTTATGCTACCACTGAAATAGTTTCAGGCCGGGGCTTCACAACGTTTTTCTTGTGCTTACTCACTCTCCTTCGTAACCGTCATACCTGTTTTCACAATCTAATGATTCCCAATTTCACCTGCATGTTTTCTCTAAATTGTGCCTGATATCTTTCCTTAAGAGGGGGTATCCTTCTCACACATTACTCAATGAACTCTTCTTTTATAACAACTTCTTCCATAGGCCTCGCAGCTGGCCCAGGGCCTGGCAGGTCAACGTTGACAATGTCATCAACTGGTTCTTATTTTAGTCTGATTTATTTCGTTTATTCCTTGATTTGGGGAACAACCCTGCCATGTCCTTCTTTAGGTCTCAGGACCTCTATGTCTTCCCTCTACGACTCTGGATTCACTACAAGGTCTTGTGGGGTAGTGTCTTCGAAACCCTCTTCTTGTAGTTTCTCTGTTGTCTAACTGTCCTCTTCCATCTATTCAGGAATGGTTCCTAGCCCTTGCGGGTTAGTTTTTTCAGCAACATCCTCCTCCATTTACTTAGGAATGGTTTCTAACCCTTTCGGTTTAGTCTTATTAGCAACATCCTCCTCCATTTGCTCAAGAATGGTTTCTAGCCCTTGCGGGTTAGTGTTGTCAACAATATCCTCTTCCACTTTCTTAGGAATGGTTTCTGTAAAAGTAGTACTAGTCATAACTTCTTCATTCTATTTGTTGGCCAACATTGGTTCTTGTGTGGCAGTGTCGACTACCAACCCTTCAATTTTCTCAATTTGTTCACCAATTGACGCTGGATTTTGAGTAACAGTGTTGGTACCAATGCCTCTAATTGTCCCAACAAATTTTAGGATTGGGGAACAATATTTTTCTTTCTCTATGTGTCTAAAGGAACGAGACTTCCTTGTCTCCTTTGGAAACGACACAAGAAAAGGAGAGAGAGTAATAATTTCATCAATTTTCATTCTCTCAATGCCTAATGATGTAGGCTCTCCTTCCCCTTCTTCTATGTTCACCAACTGTTCTATGCTCCTTTTTTCTCTTTCTGGCTATGCTTCTTCCAACTCATCCTTCTGCTCAGCAACCAACACTAGCCCTTGTGGAGTAGTGTCGACTGCAATCTCTATTTCCTCCAAAGGTTCGACATTCATTTGAGTAGGTGGTGTTGGTTCTTATGTGGCAGCACCACCTACATTTCCATCCAAAGGTTCTTCAACTGCTTGAACAGGGCTGGTTCTTGTGTGTTAGCACCACCTACATTTTCAGTCAGAGATTCTTTAATAGACCCAAAAAATGACAAAGGAGTATACTCTATTCCCTATTCATGTGGAAAGGTATATATAGGTGAAACAGGGAGATCCTTGGGCATAAGGTTAAAATAACACATTAATGATATTGCAAGAAATAGGTTGGAAAAATCAAGTCTAGCACAACATGCATGTTCTTCCTCACACTACATTTGCATGAAACAGGCAAAATTAATTCACAAACATGACCATTATTTAAAAAGAAGGGTGAAAGAGGCCGTTGAAATTGAGAAATCTTTCAACAACATGAACAAAGATGATGGGCTAAAACTAAGTAACACCTGGAAACCCTTATTAAATACAATAAAATAATAAGTAAAATAATATATATATATATCTATATAATATATATATATAAATATATAATATATATACTATATATATAATATAATAATATATAAGATAAATATAGATATATATATATAATGGAATAATTAAAAAAAACACTCCATAAAATTAATTAAAAATTCAAAACCTAATCAATAGTTTAAGTACCGATACCACATTTAACTTTCTCATTTAAAATAAAATTAAGTATAGTCTGAATAAATAAATCCACACATTAACTTTAAAAATTTGAATATATAATTAACGAAAACATAAATTATAATTACAAGGAATGATAAGAAAATTTAAGCTCTCCTAACAAGGAATGTTAAAATAATATAATATATTTAAAATTTAACAAAAAATGGGGGGGGAAAAAAAAAAAAGAAATCTAGAAATATAATTAAACAAAAATTTTAAATATATAATTAACAAGGCATAATAGGAGATAAAATCTATGTTAAATGTTTGTATATTTACAATATAACTAATAAATCCCAAATTCAATTTAGGTTAAAAAAAATAAAAGTAAATAAATGAATAATAAATAATAAGAAGAAGAAGAAGAAGAAGAAGAAGAAGAAGAAGTTAATCATTTATAAATCTGACATTAAATATTTATCTCTATTAACTATTAATTGCTCCATGCTTTCACGCTCTCTTCTCAAAAGGTAGATCACATTGCCCTGATGATGGACTCACTAGGTTAGTCTGAAACATTGTTTTCAAAAACTATTTACAGGATTTTCCACAAATATTCAAGATTCTTTAATTGCTTGGACATGTGATGCTGGTTCTTGTGTGTCAGTACCACCTACATTTTCAACGAAAATTTCTTCAATTGCTTGGACAGGTGATGCTAGTTCTTGTGTGTCATCACCACCTATAACTGCATCCAAGGGTGGTGATTCTCCTCTTAAATTGGCAGTTGACACTGGTTCTTGTGGAGCAGCGTCAACTGCACTCTTTTCTATTTCCATTTTGTCTATTTCTACTGGGCCAATAAGCGACGCTAGAACAACGTCGTCTGTGGCCTCTTATTCCATTGCTAAGTATTCTTCCTCCTCCCTTGTAGGAAGCATACCTACAAGTTCTTCCTCCTCTAGCCCGGTGAATTGTGGGCAAGCCATGGAGGTTTGAGCCAGAGCATGCACCACAAATAATCTAACCAACCCATGATTTGTGAGTACCACTAATGGTTGTCGAGACTAGAAGACATATTGTGCCATTAAGTGAAGGCTTCTCCATAGGAAGTATGGAATGTCTAAAGAATGAACCTGCGCATGCTGAAACCGAAGGCATGCAGGGAGTTTGAAATGATACTTAAACAATGTAGAGAAATGACCTTCGCAGGTAACAAACCTCATAAAAAAATACACCACCTCAACCCATGGGTATGGAATATATTTATGATCATACACTCTTCCTTTTTGAACCGTTGTCTCCCTAGCCTACAAAAACAATTTCAGAAACTCTGGTAGAGGAGGCATCTGAGAGAACCATTTCCGAACTCTTCGCTACAAACCGTTGGAAATCAGGATAGCTCCGTCTGTGACAGAAATATCTAGCCCATGTACTCTAGAATGATTTCCTTCCAGGTTTAAAAAAAACTCAACTGTGATGGCTTCATCAAATCCTTAAATTGCCAAACATCTGCATTGCGTCAAACTTGCTTTGTGCTTTCTAGTTCATGTCTCATAGCTTGCCCACCCATTTTGCAATGACTCTATAGCAACATTTTGAAGTAACAATAGACTGTCGAGGAGGAATGTTGGCAGGTAGATTTGTAGTGAGAGAGATGGGATAGTGATGGGGTGCAGTGAGAGTGAAAATTGGAAGGATAACGGTGAAATACGTAAAAATAATGGCGAATAATGATAATAATGAATGGTAATTATGGTAATTACTTCGTAGCATTGGAAAGGACCATTCATTAGTACAATAGTAATAACTTCAAGTCCTTATGCATATGGGTAATCATGCAAATTATGGTGGAAAATCGTGGAGTGTATGCACTTAGCACAAGGTTTAATAATGATAATAATAAATCATTATGACATATTTTTCATTTATTATAGTACCTTCCCCAAACTAAGGGATGACCTTCCATGGTCATATCAAGCCATGTCACACGAATTATTAATCAAATCCACAAAGTTGATTGGGAACATACCTAGTGACTTACCTTGACGGAGTAACATCAGTGGAGGAGTAACAACATCAGAGGAAGTAATAGCATAAGAGGAGTAATAGCATTGAGGGAGTAAAAACACCATTTGAACACTTAGTCAAAATCATGAAGGAGTAACAACAGAGCAAGAGTAGCAACACTAGAGGAGTAGCAACACCAGAATACTTAGACGAAATCGTGATGTAGTAACAATGCCAGTGAGGTACTTTCAAGAAAAAGATTGATAGAATAGTAAAAACATTTTATTATATTACAAAACACCACATACACATATATAGTATTGGGCTTTTCTCTTTTTTTTTTTAGATCAGAGGAGCAGAGGAGGAATTCTCTGCACGGTGATATAATCTGAGGCAATATAATCTAAGGTGATGTCTATTCGTGGTCAGAGGAGTATGTGCCTCATCCATTGTTATAAGTCTAATAGTCCCATATCGAACATTGTGCCAACTTCATATGGCCCCATCCACCTGGAACAGAGCTTTCCCTTAAAAAATCATAGAGTAATACCCAATCTCCTCTTTAAAACACCTTTTTCTTAATGAATTTTTCATGCCATTTAGTTCGCTACTGCTGGATTGCCATAATATTCTGGAAAGGTACCAATGAATTTCATCCAACTCATTCAACTATTCTAGTTGGTGTTTCCGGGCTTATGAAATATCTAAACCTACTTCAAGGACTGTCCTAAGCATCTTAATTTCTAATTCCATCGGAAACAAATGGGATTTCCCATAGACAAGATTGTATGGTAAAACCCTTTTTGTGTTCCACCATGTTGTTCTATATGCCCACAGTGCCTCAGGAAGCTTTTCAGCCCAATTCTAATGATGGTTCGCTACAGTCTTTGTAATAATATTCTCTAGTACCTTGTTTGTGCTTTCAACTTGATCATTCACTTGAGGATGATATGGAGATGTTACCCTATTCTTGATCTGATACTTTTTCATAAGTCACGCTATCAGATGTGATGTAAAATTTTCCCCTTCGTCTAAAACTATCTCTCTAGGAGCTTTGTACCGTGCAAGAATTTCTTCAAATAAAAATTTTGAGACAACTTGTTATGTTTCTTTCACAACAACCTTGGCCTCTACCCACTTTGTCACGTAATCCATGCAAACCAGAATGTGAACTTTCTGTAGTGAAGGCAGATTAGATGGCCCAATGAAATTGATAGCTCATTTTTCAAAGGGCTCAAGAGCTAGCTAGGGTTGTAACATCATTTCATCTATCTGACTACACTGACCCATCCACTGGCAACTATTGCACCCTCTAACATATTTCCTTGCATCACGAAAAATAGAAGGCCAATAGTATCCCATATGTAACACCTTATGACTTGTTCGCTTATCTACAAAATGTCCCCCACAGGGGCCATCATGAGCACCTTTCAGGACATCATAAATTTCATCACCACTTATGTAGTGCCATATTTACTGGTCAGATCCTGTGTAAAAGAGATATACCTCTATTCATGAATAACGAGCGCTATGATGGATAATCCTTCATTGTTCTTTGTAAGGCAAGTGTTGAGGCACCTTTCTTGTAGAAATAAAGTTAGCAACATTTGAATACCACAGATTGTGAGTAGAAATTACAAAAATATATTCATTTGGAAAAATATCCTCTACAGGTCTACCTTCATCACTAGTATCCATCCTAGATAGGAAATATACAACTACATTATCTTTCCCTGGTTTATCTACAATGTCAATATCAAATTATTGAATTAATAGTAACCATCTTGTAACGCAACCAAGGGTTATTGGTTTGTTCATCAGATACCCGATACTTGTGTTATCACTCAGGTTGTTCCCTTCTTCCTAAAGCGAATATAGTCGAGGTAACCACTAACCAATATTTTGGCTACAGGTCCTAGCCTACCTGCAACCAGAGAGGGCTCTCTCTTTATAATTTAGCTTTTTGGTGGGTGATTTTAGGCTAGTTATGGTGTACTGAGTTTATTTTAAATTTTGTTGGTTGGTGAATTCAAACCGAGCTAAGGCATAAATTATAGAACAGTTTGGGCCATTGGGCAGTGGAGTTCAGGGCAGTGTGCTGCTGAAGTATGTTTCTGAAGACAGAATATCGCTGCAAAGCCAGATACGCATTCGTGGAACAATTTTTTAAGATTAGGTAATGAAGTTATGGGATTAGTGAGTGAAAGGAAATTGAGAATCTTCCACTATGCTAACAAGGGGAGAAATGAAAGTATTGCTTAAGAGCAGTTAAGAATTCTTAAACAATATTCACAATGAGAGAATTAGTTTAGACATGAGCAATTAAGAATTCATATCCATGGCCAATCCAGAAGAAAACATATTTAGAAATAGAGATTGAGCAGAGGGTGTATTCAAACAAATCCTAAGCTATTCTTTTTCTCTATTTACTATGATCATGAACATATATAAATTATTACATACACAGAAAGACAAGAACATGGTTCAGAATAACTTATTGTTCCAGCAAATGACACAGGAATTCTGCAACATAACACAATCATTCATTTCCACCTTCAGACAGTATAGGAACCAGGAACTCCACTAGCAATTTGCATTAGAAAAAGGTCTCAGATATACAATACAGATCTTCTGAAAGAGTTTCACTACAATCGACCCTCAATACATTCTATGAGGGGATATATATACAAAAATAGGATACAAAATATCTAGATAGTGAGTTATTGTGCAATAAATTACGCCGCCAACTCTCTTACAAAAAGTAAATGAAAGAAGTAACTATAGCAATTAATGTTGATATGGCAGCTGTCTTTCTGTCAGACAATTTTTGACTTTTTGGATCACCAAAGTTGGCTGTAGCTGTGTCTTTAAATCTGCGTTAATTGAGCCTGTTGTCTGAGTGTTTTGATGAGTCACTATATGGATGCTTCCTGTGATATCTGACTGTCTGTGTCTCTGTTAACCTGTACTATGACTGAGACCTGAATTTTCACAAAAAGGAATAATATGGTCGTATCACCTGGGCAATACTTCCAACATTGCCTGCCACCAATCAGCTGGAGGTAGCTGATGTCTCCTTATTTTTACAAGTATTTCATTTGCTTCTGTATATCTGTAGAAATTTGGAGGTACTTCAAATAGATGATTAATCTCATGCTCAATAAAAAATAAATTCTCTAATTTTTCATACAGAGACTACCTAGAGGGAGGCACTGCTTCTTCTGTGGAGCTGGTGGATGCTGTGATATGATTTTCAACATAATTGTTGATCCTTGTGATGTATTGGTCATATGACAGCAGTTGTCCTGTGCTAGTCACTAGGCTAGGCAGTCCTTTATCCTGCAATGCTGTCATCTTTGCCCTGAATTCATCTATTTCTGCCTTCATATCCTAACATTTCCTTTCTAGAGTTTGAGTGAAATTTCTTAAAGTCAGCACTTTTTTGGCTGTCAGGATAGTGTATATTCTGCTATTTATTTATAGTGCTGCCAATTCCTTCCTAGTGTGAGTATTGAGGAAATGTATCATTTTATTGGCCTGCTCGGGCATGATTCCTAGTGCTATTCTGGCCTTTTGTATTTCAATGTGAGCTATGCCTATTAGTTCAATTTGCTCATGTATTGCCTGGATTGACCTCCATTGGTCATGGATTGATTGGCCAATTTTGGCCGAGATTATCTTCTTGATTTATGCCAGAGTTTTGCCTAGAAGCAATTCTTTTTCCAAAGATTTTACTTTGGTTTCCAAGGCCTTAATCTCTCTCTACTTCTCTGCCACTGTCATTTTGGACTTGTCATAGCTGACCTCTAGCTTGGCCAGTCTATCTTTGGCTTCATTGATTTTTGTCACCTGAACCTCAAGTTCCTTGACAACTTTCATCAAGTCCTCCATGCTCATGGTTGATTCTACTGCTATTGTTGTTGCTGTTGTGGCTTCTGTTGTTGATGTGGCTGTGGTAGGTGCTAGGAAGGCAGGAGGGGCTACTGCTGCTTGTGTAGGAGGGGCAGGGCCAAGAGTTGTAGAAGTTTGAGGGGGCTGGGAGGCTGACTCCCCTTGCTTGTCCTGCAATGCCTTTTCCAATTCTGCTTCCATCTGTAATATTCTCTTATTCATTTTCAGAAGTAGATCCATGGCCTCATAAACTTGCTTTTCCTGTGCAGGTTCTGCTGTTTGAGGGTGAATAGTTGGAGGCAGCTTTGCCTTCTTCCTTAGTGCAACAATGTCATCCTCCTTTTTCTTCATAAGGGCCTTAATACCCTTTGGATCTTTAGGATCATGTCCTAGATCAATGATTATGTCTTCCAAAGTTTTTATTCTGTTGTCCTTAGCAGTGGAAGACATCCTTTCCAAATCTAGCTTTGTATTTGTATTCTTTAGTGATTCTTTTAACTGATGGGCCAGCATGGCCCTGTCTACAGGTGTGGCATACACCATTTCCCCTGTCTGTTTGTGCAATTCTATCTGATCCATGGGGTGTATGTCCTTGGAGAGGACCTCTAGACTTGTTTTGGTGTAGTCTGCAGATGATCTAGGCTTTGGAACTTTAGGCTTAAGATGAGTAAAAATCATCTTATCCTCCTTGATGTCATATGCTGCCATCAATCCCTGCTGCTTGGAGGGTGTTGTTTTTAAGGATTGATCATATAGTTGAACTCTTAAGAGTTCATTTTGGGCCTTGATTTCCATAAATGACTGTTTGACTCCAGCTGGTTTCTTTCCCTGCTGCCTTGAGGAGGATACCTCTGTACTTTGCTGCATGGCCTGTTCCTGCTGGAATGAACTAGTGGTAGTTTGCTGGCTGGATTCTCTTTCTCTGCTTTGAATTTCTGCTCTTTCTTCACTGATGTGCTCTTCCTCGGTCTGAGGGTCAATTCTTGGCCTCTTGGGCTCCGATTGCTGTGTTGACCCACTTGGAGGTGTGGCCTCCTCTCTATCTCATTTTTTGCCTCTCTCTTCATTGAGAGGTGTTTGCAAAACTGGGATTTGGAGTGTTTCAACTTGTTGTATAGGGGCTTGCCCTTGACTTTGGTCTTTTGAAGTGCTGGGCTACCCTGCCTCTGTCTCTTGCTATACATCCATCACTTCTTTGCCTTTTGTTGTGGTTGTTGTTGTTGTAGATACCTACTGGGTGGTCTGTGCAGCTGCAGCAGTGGATGTGCCTTCTCCGACTTGGACTGGTTGCTTGAATATGACCTACTGACAAGAATCCAAGTCAAGAGTTTTCTCTAAATCTTTCACAGTCTGCTCCATTGTCTCCTCCTGATTAAATTCTTCTACTAATGTACCAGGCAGCCATTCATCTTGGTTGGCAAAGTGTTCAATTTGTGGATATGGACAATGTTTATAGGCTAGTAGCCTATACTTGACTCTCCTAGCACTGATAAAGCCTTTAGGGTCATAAGGGACCCACGAGAAGCTCCTTTTAAGTTTAAGTTGTTGCCCCAATATTTGATCAACTTCTTGCCAACCATCTTTCTTGTTCATGATGAAGGGGCCTAGGTGGTCTCTGAATTTGAGGTTGGCTTTCTTCTTGGCACTATGGAAGTGTGTAAGGTCAGAATTGATGAGTTTCCTATAGTATTCCAAGGCAAACAATCTCATAGGCACATATCTTGGGAGCATGTAAGGACAGAGCTCACAGCCATAGATCCTGATGACTGTGTGATTTTGGTATAAATACCAATCACCTATTTTGTAATTCCTGGACAGCTGTAAGATTTTCTGCATATCTTTTGACAATCTGGCAGGAGGAGTCCTTTTCAAGAGGCATGTGACTGGATAGACAAATTGGTCAATGAATTCACAGTAGGAGTAGGGAGAGTTCTGGACTTGATGGAAAACTAAAGACCAGAAGATGACAAACCTCCTCTCACCCTGTGAATCCAACTTCTTGATGGGGCATGGAAGCAATCTGTCTGGTAGTACATGAAGAGGTGATAGATGTATGATGAATATTTAAATATTGCTTCCATGTCCAGCCTCAGCAGTTGGTCATGTATCTTGTTGGCAATAAACTTGGAATAATTGTATTTTATAGCAGGGGGCTTCCCAAGGCTATATGCAGATAACAAGACCAACACAGTTTAATCAACATGTTCATTTGTGGAGAACCCCAGCACAGAGGATATCATGTCCACAAGCAACTTGCCTACCTCATTGAAATTTTCATATGGGAAAGGAGGTGGCCCAGAAGGTTGGCAGTCTGCTCTCATGAAAGTTTTGGCAACTGCAGCAATCTCAATGCTAGAGAGCTTGGAGCCCTCATCCAACAAGTACTTTATGGAAAATGGGTAGAGCAACTTGGTTTGCTTGTAATTTAGCATCTGATTGATGGAATCAGGAGTAATGTAAAAGAGTATGCTCCCAGATGGAGACTTAACAGCTCTAAGTTTTTGCTCATAATTTTCTGCAAAGAGGTGAATGACTTTAGGAAAGACATTTACAGAAGGCAAGAAATATATAGGCAGATTTGACTCCCAGATGCCATACATGTCACTGTTGTCCATGTGACTGTTCCTCAGCTAGCAGATGGTATGCAGGTGGTTCCTCTCTGCCACAAAATCTGCAATGAGGAAATCACTATCCACAAGAGGCATAGCTTCAAGCTCCTTACTGGGTGGATTAACAGGAGTAACATCTAGAGTAGATGGAGTGGCCATTTTTGAACTTTACTGTATAATTACTTGAGGTTAGAATTAGTACAAAAGCTGAGGACTGGCCACTGAATTGTGTTTGAAAGTGAGCAGTTCTGAGAGTATGAGAAGACTTTTTATAGGGTTGATGAACAGTGGGGCACTCTGTTGGAAGAAACCAGAGTGTTTTGAGTTAAGTAGCTAGTTTTTTCAAAGGGAATTTTGATAACAGGGATCAGTGTGCAGTTATATGGGCTTTAGCTGGTAGCTCGGCCTCTAAAATTGCTTTTTAATGGTGAATTTCGCAGAAGGGCACGGGTTTTGCAGAGCTTCGTGGTGTAGGGACTTTATCGAGATTTTTGGGTAGTTTTAGTGGATAATTCGACTGTGAGGAGCTTTGGAGAGAGTTTTTACTAGAAATTAGGAGAAAAATGGCACAAACATGGGTGAAATAGGTCGACTATGGCAAATACCTAGATTTTTTAGTGCCAACGGTGTCAAGCTGGAACAATGGCAAGAAATTTGAGTCGACTTTGAGGGCGACAATAGCTTGGGTGAACAAATTCTTGATTTTGGGCACAAATGACGTCTTCCGCATGCACAACACTCCGAAAACGACAAGTGAAAATGACACAAAACGGTCATTTCCCGACTTTTTATGCAAATTTGGCCTTTTGGTGCCTTTTCGGTGATGACGTCATCGGTGGGTCTGGGTATGGCAGAGTGACGTGGCGGATGACGTGGGTGGCCACGTGGCGGTGACACGGTGGCAGGGCATGTGGGTGGATGGACGACATGGAGGCGATGTGGAGCAGCGGTGGCGGACGAGGGTGCTGATGTCATGCTGACGTGGGTATGATGTCAGTGGGAGGGGACAGGCGGTAAGCAGTTTCCCCGGAGCACCCTTGGGTGGTAAGTGGTAACATGGGGGGGGGGGGCTCCGAACAGCCCGAGCGGTTGACGCGTGGTGGCGGTATGGCGGTGAAACCATCAATCCCCTGGACACTAAACCTCTACCTGTTCGCAGGTGAGATCGACCGCCAATCGTTAGATCTGTGGGGCCGGTGATCGACCACCAATTGTTAGATCTGTGGGGCCGGTGATCGAACGGCTGGCGGCGTATATGATGTGACAATGGCTTATGGTTGCAGGGACCCGCCCATTAAAATAATAAATTAAATAAATCGCACGTGGGGTGGGTTTTAATTTAAGGTAGCAGGTATAATGTATTCGCGCCCGTTTATGAATGTTTTATTTAAAAAGCATTATAACCAATGTATTAGCGCGGAAGGGTAATGAAAGGGTTGTGAGGGTGGAGACCATGGGTTTTTAATTTTTTAACCAAAGTTTTTGATTTAAAACCCATAGTTTAGGGTGGTGGAGGGTTAATATTAACCCCTGATGGATTAATATTCCCCAAATCATGACTATATAGCTATATTGCTAAGGGGAGGGTATTTATATAGACTTTTTGGGATTTTCGCATAGATCTTTGTAGAATTAGGGAAGGGGAATGCTTAGGGAGCTAAATAATACATTAGTTGTTAATATGACATTGTGAGGTGAGTGTGTAGGGGCAAATGCTAAGCTTTAAGAAGTAAAACTTAGGAATAGAAGATGAGTGGAATTGAGAGTAAATATTTTTACACAAGAAATGTGGCTTCTTTCCCTTGACTGAACTTCATAGTTTGACCTAGTACTTTGTCATGGAATGAAGTGGAACAAGACACTTGAGCAGATCCCAAGGTCCTTGGGGGATGTTAATAAATGATGTTTGGCAAAAAAAGGGAGAAATTAGACATGCTTCCATTGTTATGTCCTCAAACCTCTTCCCTGGTGCCAATACCCTGAATGGAATGAGTCTTGCTCTTGATAAGCCAACTGGTGATGGCCCTTCACTTCTGCAACCTTACACTACTTACCCAACCTAGTAATCCTAACATTTTTTCTTCACTTGAAGTGGGTGCACTTGAATTAGCAGACCCTGATTGTTCTCTTTTCTTTTGATTGCCCTCCTATCTAAATCGACCCTTATTTCTTCCAAGGATCCAGATTAAGTAGTTGGGCTCCTTCATTTCTCTACCTAGCTAGTCATCTACCAAGCTTGAGCTGTTTGGACAAGAACCATCCTCTATTCTGCAACAAGAAATTTAAACATGGCATGGTCCAGATTAGACTTTTGGGCCATCCATCAAGTATGATTAGCATCAGTATTTGTAGACTATGTTACTGTCAAAAGATGGTAGTGGCATTTTGACTGGCCACTTTCCTGGTCTTTAGTTTGGGGTTCATTTTCACTATTCCTTTGAGAATTTGATTTTCTTGCCTTTTGATTATTCTTTTAAGGCATACCCTCTTTTTATTTTTAAATTTTCCTAGTATGTACACAAAATATGGAACCTTTGCAGCCTGCAATGATGAACATATTCAACCCTTCCACTGTCAATCATGGAAGATGAAACCTATTGGTATAGGAACCTAACAGTGGCTCCACTTGGGGATGGTTTTTCCTGGAGGAAAGCCAAGAACAACAGGTCATATGGCCTTATTTTCCTTTCCTTACTGCAGTGAAACCCCTTTAGTATTGACCCCTTTGATATGAATCTTGTGAGCTTGTATGTAGTGTCTTTTAACCTCATTTGTACAAGAATTATCACTTTGTGTCTTGCTAGCCTGTATCATTGTTTATCATTGGTTCTCTGTTCTGTAGACTTTCCTCAAATTTGTTTGTGGAGCTTTTTCAATCATAGGTGTCACCCTTGATATAGTTTGCTGATCATTCTTCAAAATCTGTTGTAGTTGTTCATTTATCTATCTGCTGTAAAAAGAAAAATGCTGAAAATACACATATTTATGTACAATATGTGACTGTGCTATGCTCATGGATCATAATAGTGCTTGAGAATTCTCCCATTCACTGGGCCTTCATCATTATTTGAATCATCCAGACTCTTTAGAAAAAAGGTGTTATTGCCTTGCACATCTTGAATTACAAATGATCCTTTCCACAGAAAGTCAAATTTACCATGTTTCCCTTTGTCTTCCCTCCTAGAGTCCCATTTCAATACTTTGTTTCCTATGAAAAAGTCTCCAGCTTTTGTTCTTTTGTCAAACATCTTTTTCAGCTTCTCTTGTAGAACTTGGGTTCTATGATACAGTTCTTCCCTTGTTTGTTGCAAGTGAATTGTTTGATTGATCCTCCTCTGGATATCATTGGGTTCAGCTTGTATTTCCTGCAGCAATTTGATCACAGGGACCCCAAGAGATGATGGGAACACAACTTCCAGGCCATATACTAATTCATATGGACTAGTACCAATAGATCTTTTGGTGGTCAATCTGTCTGCCCACAGTGCATTTACCAGTTTCTTATGCCAATTCTTTTTTTTCTCCTCCAAGACCTTTTTGATGATATTAATGAGGCTTTTATTGGAGGACTCAGCTAGGCCATTGCCTTGAGGGTAATAGGCTGTTGAATGACCTAGGGTGATATGATATTTGTGACAGAAGCTGATCATTCTTTTGGATTT
>APFE031587537.1:119377-188567 GCA_000404065.3 Pinus taeda | reverse complement strand
TTTTTTACACAAAAAATGTGGCTTCTTTTCTTGGTTAAACTTCATGGTTTGATCCAATAGTTTTTCATGAAATGAAGTGGAATTGGACACCTGAGCAGATCTCAAGGTCCTTGGGGATGTTAGTAAATGATGTTTGGGAAAAATAGGGGAAATTAGACATGCTTTCAATGTTTTTTGTCCTCCACCATCTGCTTTTGATGCCAATACCCTGAGTGGCATGAGTCTTTGCACTTAATAAGCCAATTGGTGATGGCCCTCCATTTCTGCAACTTTGCACTACTTACCCATCCTAGTAATCCTAACATTTTTTCTTCATTTAAAGTGGGTGCACTTGAATTAGCAGACCCTAATTATCCTCTTTTTCTTTTGACTGCCCTCCTATCTAAAATGTACGTCATCTGCCAAGCTTGAGCTGTTTGGACAGGAAACATTCTCTATTCTGCAACAAGCAATTTCAACATGGCATGGTCCAGTTTAGACTATTGGGCCACCCATCAAGTATGATTAGCAGTATTATTTGTAGAGTATGATATTGCCCGAAATATAGTAGTGGAATTTTGACTGGCCACTTTCTTGGTCTTTAGTTTGGGGTTCATTTTCACTTTTCTCTTTGACCATTTGATTTTCTTGCCTTTTGATTATTCTTTTAAGGCATACCCTCTTTTAATTTTTTAATTTTTTGTAGTATGTACACAAATATGGAACCTTTGCAGCCTGCAATGATGAACATATTTAGCCCTTCCACTGTCAATCATGAAAGATGAAACCTATTGGTATAGGAACCTAACAGTGGCTCCACTTGGGGATGGCTTTTCCTGGTGGAAAGCCAAGAGCAGCAAGTCAGATGGCCTCATTTGTGCAAGGATTAGCATTTTATGTCTTGCTAATATGTATCACTACTTATCATTGGTTCTCTGCCCTGAATACCTTGCTCAATTCTGTTCATGGAGCTTTTCAATTATCTATGTCATCTTTGATATGGTTTTGCTTATCATTCTTCAAAATCTGTTGTAGTTGCTCTTTTATATATCTGCTGTAAAGAGGAATTTTTTTTTTTAAATATAGATATTTATGTACAATATGGGGCTATCCTATGCTCATGGATCATAGTAGTGTTTGAGCATTCTCCCATTCACTGGGCCTTCATCATTGTTTGACTCATCTAGAATCTTGAGAAAGAAGGTATTGTTACCTTGCACAGCTTGAATTACAAATGGCCCTTTCCACAGAAAGTCAAACTTGCCATGCTTTCCTTTGTCTTCCCTCCTAGAATCCCATTTCAATACTTTTTTGCCTATGAAAAAGTCCTCAACCTTTGTTCTTTTGTCAAACACCTTTTTAAGCTTTTCCTGTAGAACCTGGGTTCTATGATACACTTCTTCCCTTGTTTTTTGTAAGTGAATTGTTTGATTGATCCTTCTCTGGATATCATTGGGTTCAACCTGTATTTCCTGCAGCAATTGATCACAGGGATCCCAAGGGATGATGGGAACAGAGCTTCCAGGCCATATACCAACTCATATGGGCTAGTACCAATAGATCTTTTAGTGGTAAACCTATCTGCCCATAGTGCATTGACCAGTTTCTTATGCCAATTCTTTTTGTTCTCCTCCAAGACCTTTTTGATGATATTGATGAGGCTTTTATTGGAGGACTCAGCTAGGCCATTGCCTTGAGGGTAATAGACTGTTGAATGACCTAGGGTAATATGATATTTGTGACAGAAGATGATCATTCTTTTGGATTTAAAGGCAGCTGCATTGTCTGTTATGATCTTCTCTGGGTAGCCAAATCTAGAAAAGATATTGGTTTCTAGGAATTGTATGATAATTGAGTCATTTGCTTGTCTACAAGGTATGGCCTCTATCCATTTGGTGAAGTAATCTGTAGCTGTCAAAATCCATCTATGTTGGCTAGAGGATGAAAGGTGAATTTCCCCAATGAAGTCTAAGCCCCATTGTTGAAATGGTTTTTCAGTTGAAATGGGTTTGAGGGGTAAAGGCAACAACTTCTTCTTCCCTTCAAAGATCTGACATTTATGACATGACATTACAAACTTTTTTGAATCAGTAAACAGGGAGGGCCAATAAAATCCAGCCCTGAGGATCTTATCAGCTATTGATTTCCAATATAAGTGCCCTCCACAATCTCCTGCATGAAATTCTCTAAGGACTTTATCAGCTTCATCTGAAGTTAGGCAGTTAAGCAGGACACCTTCATGATTTTTCCAAAATAAAACATTATCTATGATACAAAATTTTGAAGCTTTCATTTTCAAAAATCACTTTTTGGTTCTGGATAACCCTGGAGGAGCTTGCAGGTTTAATAATACAAAACATATGTCATCATACCAAGGTGATTGTAGGAAGGCTTGATTGATCTGTGGAGTCGCCATCTCCTATTCATTATCCAGTTCATTGATGTCAAGGGCTTGGAAATTGGTTTCAGTCATTAGTTTAGCTAGCCCTTGTCCTTTGATAAGTTTTTTTGGTTTGATCTCTATATCATATTCCAAAATTTTGGCTATCCATTTTCCCCTCTTACCTTCAATTCCCTCTTGAGCTAGAATGTCCTTGACCACTGCATTGGGCACATATGCAACTATCTGAGAGTACAAGATATAAACCCTGAAATCCTTTATGGCTTTGACAAGGGCATATGCTTGCTTTTCCATGATCTCGTATTTGAGTGGGGCATCTCTAAGGGCTCTACTGAAAAAGGAAATAGGTTTTTCACATCCCAAGTCATCCTTTTGTAATAAGACAGCAGCAATTGTATGTTCAGAGGCAAAGGAGAAAATTATGAAGTCTCTATCAAATCTAGGGCTTGTAAGAACAAGTGTTTTTGTTAAAGCTATCTTGATTTCCTCAAAAGCTTGTTTGGGTTCAACTGTCCATTTGACTTTGGCATCCTTCTTGAGCATATTATTCAACAATCTTGTTAGCTCAGCCAAGTTAGGACTAAATCTTCTTAGGAAATTAATCTTTCCTAAAAAGGCTTGTAATTCTTTGATGTTTCTTGGATGAGGGACTTGTATGATAGCTTGAATCCTATTAGGTTCAACTCTTATTCCATCTTTTGAAATTATATGACCTAGGAGTTTTCCTTCTTCCATGCCAAATAGTGATTTCTATGGGTTTAAAGATATGCCATACTTTCTGCAAATTAAGACACTTGTCTAAGATGTTTTAAATGTTCTTGGTCTGATTTTGAGAAGGCTGTTAGATCATCAAGGTATATGACTAAGAAATCATGGATTTCTTTAGCAAAGGCTATGTCCATTGCCCTCTGGAATGTGGCTCCAGCATTCTTGAGTCCAAAAGGCATTTTGACATATTTGAAAGTTCCCCAAGGTGTAGTGAAAGCTGTTTTATCTTGATCATCTAGGTGAACTAGAATTTGATTGAATCTTGAGAAGCCATCCAGTAGTGAGATCCTTGAAGCTCCCACTACCCTTTGTAAGATGTGATCCATTTCTGGCAAGGGGTAGTGGTCTTTGAGAGAGGCTTTGTTCAAATTTCTCAGATCAACACAAAGTCTTATCTCCCCAGTTTTCTTTCTTATGGGTACAAGGTTTGAAATCCATTCAGAAAATCTTATAGCTGCAATGATTCCAGCTTCATACATTCATTTTAATTCCTTTCAATTAGGGGAAGAAGGACTGGATTCACTCTCCTCAACTTCTATTTGAAGGGTTTCTAGTTTTCTTTCAGGGGTATTGTGTGCTGGATAACTATAGCATCATAGGATTTAAGGTCCTCATAACTCCAGCCAAACACATCTTGAAACTCTTTGAACAGTTCAATATATTCTGATTTCTTGTCAGGAGGTAAGGTTCTAGAAAGCTTGATTATTTTGGGAATTTCAGTGGTCCCAATATTACACTCCTCAATTTCTGCATTGATGGGTTGCATCTTTGGTTTCTTAGGGATGTCATTTGAATCAAAAATGCCTTCTAAAGGAGTCAAACCTGTGGGCAAGAAATTGTCCTTTAGTTGAATTACTTCGGTTTCTCCTTCAATAATTTCATCAAGATCTGCTAGTTTTAGCTTCTGTAAATTGGCATAGTCAAAGGTTGTAGGATGTAATATCAGATCTGCTGTTTTAGCTGATATAGTTGTCTTCAGTTCATCAATTTGATGTTGATCATCCCTAATGCTTGTGTCTATGTTTAAGTTTGAGAATTCTTCTGTCATGGTCAAAAAATTATTTATCTGAGTATCATTCTGAAATACTTGCCAATTATCTACATTGTCTGGGACAGAAGGCCTATGTTTGATCTCAGCAGTGAACTGGTGGTTAGGCCCAAAAGGAAGTTTACAGGTGCTTGCAAAAGTTGCCAAACTATGAGCATGCAAGTTGTGGCTTCTAGGTATTTTGGTGAGCTGATATTCCAAAAAGTTGTTAAGCAAGTCTGTCACTGCTATCCTATAAGACCTTAGCCTGGGATCATTTGTGACAAAAGTTCCCTTTATCTATTGTATAATTAGATCTGAATCACCCAAAATGGAAACTTTGGTCACACCAAGACTCCTAATCAGTTTGAGACCTAGCAAAAGGGCTTCATACTCGGCCATGTTATTTGTACATCTGAAGTTAAGCCTATATGCATGACCTAAGGCGTGGTCATTTTGAGTATTGTGTATCCAAACCCATACCCCTGCTCCTAGTTTGTTTACTGACCCATCAAATTCCAAATACCACAAGATCTCTTGATCAATGTTTCTTTAAATGGATTTACAGATTTGTTCAGTGGGCTAGTCTGGCTTTGGTGATTCTTGTGATATATTAACAGACTGTGTTGGGTTGATCACATCAGTGATCTTTTGATCTTTAGCAGTGGACTGTTCATTTATTTGCCTGGTTTCTATTGTTTTTAGGAGCTTGACCTCAGTTTTGGGACACATATCAGCATTGTACAATATGAATGAGTCCATGTCTGAATGAATGGAGTAGATTGGAAGGTTTTGGGGCTTCTCCTGACTGCTGACCACATATTTCATCAGTGTTTCTCGGTATAATCTCTTTGGCTGGCCAAAGACTGAAATTGTGGCATATGACATGTCTAGTTGCAGAGATCCTTGGAGTTTGGCACCCCATGATCTTGATAAAATCATACCATATTTAGGTGGAATGTCAGCTACTACCACATCCATTAAAATTGTTTTAGCTGGATATTGGACTAGGGATACACAAAGGTCTTTGATCAAGCCTAAACATGTCACCTGGATGGAATCAAATGAAAACAAGTCTTTATAGGGTCTAGTGATGTCTAGATCAAGTTTTTCCATTACTGATTTGGGCATTAGGTTATGAGAGGTCCCTGAGTCAAACATGGCATTGTGTAGCACCTTGTCATGGATGTTTAGGCTGACATAAAATGGAGGGATACCTCCATCCATTGATTTTCCATTGACTTCTGAGCCAAAAATCAGCTCTGGCTGATCATCCAGAATATTAATTGCATCCCTATTCTCTGGTACTTGCAACGATCTATTAATTTGTTGTCTGAAGACTTCATGTTTGGCTAGTTCAGAACGAGGAATTGCTATTTTTAGTTTTCCAATTTCTGTTTCTAGATTGAAAGGCTTTTCCCTCTGAACTTTTATACTGTGAGCAACAAGTTTTTCCTTCTTTGCTGAATTTTGGGTGACCTTGTCCTAGTCAGGTACACTGTTTTGAGGTATGCTTGAATTGTGTCTGTTTTCTAGAGGTCTGCCCAAGATCTCTGTTGGAAGAGATGGTGTATATGTAGGATTTGCTAGAGGCTGTATATCAGATACATCTTCCACTGTGACCTCCCTTTGGAGTTTTTTATCTGAGGACTCTATTAAGACAGACTTATCACTTGATTTTTTGGGCAGTTTGGTGTGTGTTTGTTTGGTATTCTCAGGTACATCTATGGTTCTACTTCTTAACTTGTATTGTTTGTGTACTTCATAGACTGTTGTGTCATACCCTTCTCTGAAATCAAATGACTCACCAGATTTTGTTTGGAATTGTTTATATTCTTGGGCTTGTTGATAATCTTGTGTTAAGAATACTTATTGTTTACTGTCCAAACCCATTAGATTGATGTGGGGATCTTCTACTTGTTCACTAGTGGTTGAGGCCTCTGCATAGTTTTCTTGAAATGGAGGTCTGATATTCTGATCAGGACCAGTCCTCCCAGCATTTGGGTTTTGGTTTTTCTAAATTGGGATTCCTAGCAGTTGTTGCTTGTTTGCCCTTCCCAAGAGGACTTTCTCTCCATGGTCTCAACTCTATCTCCCAACCTCTCCATACCCTTCATGATTGCATCTAGCTTTTGGTCAAAAGTTGAGGGTTCCTCTTTAAATGTTGTTCTTCTCTCATTTTTGGCTCTGGTTCTCTTGGAAATCAGGTTTGCCTCCACACTGACAGCTATATTCTGCATGTCTGCAAGACTTGGAGGTGCTCTTTCTCTTAATTTATATTCCATATCTGAATCAAATCCATCAGGGAATTTGATCAAGGCTAGATCTGGTGGAGGTCTTAGGTTCTGAGGAATGGCGTTGTATACATTGTTGAACCTAACACAGTAATCTTGAACTGTTTCTTGTGGACCCCTTTTCAAATTATCATACTCTATTAGTATGTGTAGAGGGCCTTTCTTCTTTTCCCATCTATTTAAGAAGCTTAGGTATAAAGCATCAGGATTGAGTATGGACTGTGCAGCCAAGGACCTAAACTAGGTCCTTACATCCCCTGTTAAACTTTGTACAAAAAATTTCATTCTTACATCTTCATCATCTATTTCATAGTTCTCAAAGTAGTCCTGCATTCTCTTGGTGTGTTGTTGGGCTATATAAGAGCCAATACCATCAAAGTAAGTGATCTTGCTTTGATAATCTTGGGGCATAGCCCCTGGATTTGCAGGCAGGTGTAAAGGGGCATATCTGTTAGCCATATTTGCAGAGATAAAAGGGACAACAAGAAGAAGTGGAACAGTTGGAACAACAAGGATAATAGGAGTAAGGTGTGTTGGGGATGGAGGAGTGGGGAAGCTACCTTGGGAAGTTGATGAAGAACTATAATAAGTTGGGGTTATGTGAGGATAAACTGATGCTTTGGCAGGAGTAGGAATATAGCTTTGCTGGACTGGTTTAGCACCTGAATCTGAGAGCTCTCCTAGCTGCTCTTGCTTCTTCAAGATCTTGGGAATTAAATTGGGGTTTTCAGAGACAGTTGGGGGATTAGGGTCAGGGTTTGACCTAGTGTAACGAGTTTTCTTCTTTGGAGCCAGCTTCTGAGTTTTGTTTCCTTAGTATTGTATGAGAAGGTTAAACAGGAAGCTTGTTTCCTTTCAAGTGGTAATTTGAAATAAGTCCCCAGCAGAGTCGCCAATGATGTTATCACTCAGGTTGTTCCCTGCTTCCTAAAGGGAATACGGCCAAGGTAACCACTAACCAATCTTTTAGCTACAGGTCCTAGCCTACCTGCAACTAGAGAGGGCTCTCTCTTTATAATTTAGCTTTGTTGGTGGGTGATTTTAGGCTAGTTATGGTGTACTGAGTTTATTTTAAATTTTTTTGGTTGGTGAATTCAAACCGAGCTGAGGCATAAATTACAGAACAGTTTGGGCCATTGGGCAATGGAGTTCAGGGCAGTGTGCTGCTGAAGTATTTTTCTGAAGACAGAATATCGCTGCAAAGCCAGATACACATTCGTGGATCAATTTTTTAAGATTAGGTAATGAAGTTATGGGATTAGTGAGTGAAAGGCAATTGAGAATCTTCCACTATGCTAACAAGGGGAGAAATGAAAATATTGCTTAAGAGCAGTTAAGAATTCTTAAACAATATTCACAATGAGAGAATTAGTTTAGACATGAGCAATTAAGAATTCATATCCATGGCCAATCCAGAAGAAAACATATTTAGAAATAGAGATTGAGCAGAGGGTGTATTCAAACAAATCCTAAGCTATTATTTTTCTCTATTTACTATGATCATGAACATATATAAATTATTACATACACAGAAAAACAAGAACATGGTTCAGAATAACTTATTGTTCCAGCAAATGACACAAGAATTCTGCAACATAACACAGTCATTCATTTCCACCTTCAGACAGTATAGGAACCAGGAACTCCACTAGCAATTTGCATTAGAAAAAGGTTTTAGATATACAATACAGATCTTCTGAAAGAGTTTCACTACAACCGACCCTCAATACATTCTATGAGGGGATATATATACAAAAATAGGATAAAAAATATCTAGATAGTGAGTTATTGTGCAATAAATTATGCCGCCAACTCTCTTACAAAAAGTAAATGAAATAAGTAACTATAGCAATTAATGTTGATATGGCAGTTGTCTTTCTGTCAGACAATTTTTGACTTTTTGGATCACCAAAGTTGGTTGTAGTTGTGTCTTTAAATCTGCGTTAATTGAGCCTGTTGTCTGAGTGTTTTGATGAGTCACTGTACAGATGCTTCCTGTGATATCTGAGTGTCTGTGTCTCTGTTGACCTGTACTATGACTGAGACCTGAATTTTCACAAAAAGGAATAATATGGTCGTATCACCTGGGTAGTACTTCCAGCATTGCCTACCACCAATCAGCTGGAGGTAGCTGATGTCTCCTTATTTTTACAAGTGTTTCATCTGCTTCTGTATATCTGTAGAAATTTGGAGGTACTTCAAACAGATGATTAATCTCATGCTCAATAAAAAATAAATTCTCTAATTTGTCATATAGAGACTGCCTAGAGGGAGGCCCTGCTTCTTCTGTGGAGCTGGTGGATGCTGTGATATGATTTTCAACATAATTGTTGATCCTTGTGATGTATTGGTCATATGACAGCAGTTGTCCTGTGCTAGTCACTAGGCTAGGCATTCCTTTATCCTGCAATGCTGTCATCTTTGCTATGAATTCATCTATTTCTGCCTTCATATCCTGACATTTCCTTTCTAGAGTTTGAGTGAAATTTCTTAAAGTCAACACTTTTTTGGCTGTCAGGATAGTGTTTGTTCTGCTATTTATTTCTAGTGCTGCCAATTCCTCCCTAGTGTGAGTATTGAGTAAATGTATCATTTTATTGGCCTGCTCAGGCATGATTCCTAGTGCTGTTCTGGCCTTTTGTATTTCAGCATGAGCTATGCCTATTAGTTCAATTTTCTCATGTATTTCCTGGATTGACCTCCATTGGTCATGGATTGATTGGCCAATTTTGGTCGAGATTATCTTCTTATTTTCTGCCAGAGTTTTGCCTAGAAGCAATTCTTTTTCCAAAGCTTTTACTTTGGTTTCCAAGGCCTTTATCTCTCTCTGCTTCTCTACCACTGTCATTTTGGACTTGTCATAGCTGGCCTCTAGCTTGGCCAGTCTATCTTTGGCTTCATTGATTTCCGTCACCTTAACCTCAAGTTCCTTGACAACTTTCATCAAGTCCTCCATGATCATGGTTGATTCTGCTGTCGCTGTTGTTGCTGTTGTGGCTTCTGTTGCTGATGTGGTTGTGTTAGGTGCTGGGATGGCAGGAAGGGCTGCTGCTGCTTGTGTAGGAGGGGCAGGGCCAAGAGTTGTAGAAGTTTGAGGGGGCTGGGAGGTTGACTCCCCTTGCTTGTCCTACAATTCCTTTTCCAATTCTACTTCCATCTGTAATATTCTGTGATTCATTTTTAGAAGCAGATCCATGGCCTCATCAACTTACTTTTCCTGTGCAAGTTCTGTTGTTTGAGGGTGAATGGTTGGAGGCAGCTTTGCCTACTTCCTTAGTGCAGCAATGTCATCCTCCTTTTTCTTCATAACGGCCTTAATACCCTTTGGATCTTTAGGATCATGTCCTAGATCAATGATTATGTCTCCCAAAGTTTTTATTCTGTTGTCCTTAGCAGTGGAAGACATCCTTTCCAAATCTAGTTGTGTATTTGTATTCTTTAGTGATTCTTTTAACTGATGGGCCAACATGGCCATGTTTGCAAGTGTGGCATACACCATTTCACCTGTCTGTTTGTGCAGTTCTATCTGATCCATGGGGTGTATGTCCTTGGAGAGGACCTCTAGACTTGTTTTGGTGTAGTCTGCAGATGATCTAGGCTTTGGAACTTTAGGCTTAAGATGAGTAAAAATCATCTTATCCTCCTTGATGTCATAAGCTGCCGTCAATCTCTGCTGCTTGGAGGGTGTTGTTTTTAAGAATTGATCATATAGTTGAACTCTTAAGAGTTCATTTTGGGCCTTGATTTCCATAAATGACCGTTTGACTCCAGCTGGTTGCTTGCCCTGCTACCTTGAGGAGGATACCTCTGTACATTGTTGCATGGCCTGTTCCTGCTAGAATGAACTAGTGGCAGTCTGCTGGCTGGATTCTCTTTCTCTGCTTTGCCTTTCTACTCTTTATTCACTTATGTGTTCTTCCTCGGTCTGAGGGTCAATTCTTGGCATCTTGGCCTCCGGTTGCTGTGTTGACCCACTTGGAGGTGTGGCCTCCTCTCTATCTCATTTTTTGCCTCTCTCTTCATTGAGAGGTGTTTGCAAAACTGGGATTTGGAGTGTTTCAGCTTGCTGTACAGGGGCTTGCCCTTGACTTTGGTCTTTTGAAGTGCTGGGCTGCCCTGCCTCTGTCTCTTGCTATACATACATCACTTCTTTGCCTTTTGCTATGGTTGTTGTCGTTGTAGACGCCTACTGGGTGGTCTCTGCAGCTGCAGCAGTGGATGTGCCTTCTCCGACTTGGATTGGTTGCTTGAATATGACCTGCTGACAAGAATCCAAGTCAAGAGTTTTCTCTAAATCTTTCACAGTCTGCTCCATTGTCTCCTCCTGAGTAAATTCTTCTGCTAATGTACCGGGCAACCATTCATCTTGGTTGGTAAAGTGTTCAATTTGTGGATATGGACAATGTTTATAGGCTAGCAGCCTATACTTGACTCTCCTAGCATTGATCAAGCCTTCAGGGTCATAAGGGACCCACCAGAAGCTCCTTTTAAGTTTAAGCTGTTGCCCCAATATTTGATCAATTTCTTGCCAACCATCTTTCTTGTTCATTATGAAGGGGCCTAGGTGGTCTCTGAATTTGAGGTTGGCTTTCTTCTTGGCACTATGGAAGTGTGTAAGGTCGGAATTGATGAGTTGCCTATAGTATTCCAAGGCAAACAATCTCATAGGCACATATATTGGGAGCCTGTAAGGAAAGAGCTCACAGCCATAGATCCTGATGACTGTGTGACTTTGGTATAAATACCAATAACCTATTTTGTAATTCCTGGACAGCTGTAAGATTTTCTGCATATCTTTTGACAATCTGGCAGGAGGAGTCCTTTTCAAGAGGCATGTGACTGGATAGACAAATTGGTCAATGAATTCACAGTAGTAGTAGGGAGAGTTCTGGACTTGATGGAAAACTGAAGACCAGAAGATGACAGACCTCCTCGTACCCTATGAATCCAGCTTCTTGATGGGGCACTGGAAGCAATCTGTCTAGTAGTACATGAAGATGTGATAGATGTATGATGAATATTTAAATATTGCTTCCCTGTCCAGCCTCAGCAGTTGGTCATGTATCTTGTTGGCAATAAACTTGGCATAATTGTATTTTATAGCAGGGGTTTCCCAAGGCTATATGCAGATAACAAGACCAACACAGTTTCATCAACATGTTCATTTGTGGAGAACCCCAACATAGAGGATATCATGTCCACAAGAAGCTTGCCTACCTCATTGAAATTTGCATATGGGAAAGGAGGTGGCCCAGAAGGTTGGCAGTCTGCTCTCATGAAAGTTTTGCCAACTGCAGCAATCTCAATGCTAGAGAGGTTGGAGCCCTCATCCAGCAAGTACTTTATGGAAAAGGGGTAGAGCAGCTAGGTTTGCCTGTAATTTAGCATCTGATTGATGGAATCAGGAGTAATGTAAAAACTCCCAGATGGAGACTTAACAGCTCTGAGTTTTTGGTCATAATTTTATGCACAGAGGTGAATGACTTTAGGAAAGACATTTATAGAAGGCAAGAAATATATAGGTAGATTTGACTCCCAGATGCCGTACATGTCATTGTTGTCCAAGTGTCTGTTCCTCAGTTGGCAGAAGGTCTGCAGGTGGTTCCTCTCTGCCACAAAATCTGCAATGAGGAAATCACTATCCACAAGAGGCATAGCTTCAAGCTCCTTATTGGGTGGATTAACAGGAGCAACATCTAGAGTAGATGGAGTGGCCATGTTTGAACTTTACTGGATAATTACTTGAGGTTAGAATTAGTGCAAAGGTTGAGGACTGCCCACTGAATTGTGTTTGAAAGTGAGCAGTTCTGAGAGTATGAGGAGACTTTTTACAGGGTTGATGAACTGTGGGGAACTCTGTTGGAAGAAACCAGAGTGTTTTGAGCTAAGTAGCTAGTTTTTTCAAAGCGAATTTTGATAAAAGGGATCAGTGTGCAGTTATATGGGCTTTAGCCGGTAGCTCGGCTTCTAAAATTTCTTTTTAATGGTGAATTTCGCAGAAGGGCACGAGTTTTGCATAGCTTCGTGGTGTAGGGACTTTACCAAGCTTTTTGGGTAGTTTTAGCAAATAATTCGACTGTGAGGAGCTTTGCAGAGAGTTTTTACAAGAAATTAGGAGAAAAATGGCACAAACATGGGTGAAATAGGTCGACTATGGCAAATACCTAGATTTTTTAGTGCCGACGGTGTCAAGCTGGAACAATGGCAAGCAATTTGAGTCGACTTTGAGGGCAGCAGCAACTTGGGTGAACAAATTCTTGATTTTGGCTGCAAACGATGTCTTCTGCATGCACAACGCTCCGAAAACGACAAGTGAAAATGACACAAAATGGTCATTTCTTGACTTTTTATGCAAATTTGGCCTTTTGGCGCCTTTTTGGCGATGACTTCAGCATGATGTCATCGGTGGGTCCGGGTACGGCAGGGTGACGTGGCGGCTGATATGGGTGGCCACGTGGCGGTGACACGGTGGTAGGGCATGTGGGCGGATGGACGACGTGGAGGCGATGTGGAGCAGCGGTGGCGAACGAGGGTGCTGACATAATGCTAACGTGGGTATGACGTCAGCGGGAGGGGACAGGCAGTAAGCGGTTTCCTCGGAGCACCCTTGGGTGATAAGTGGTAAGAAGGGGGGGGGGGGCTCCGAACAACCCGGGCGGTTGACGCATGGTGGGGTTACGACGATGAAACCGCCAATCCCCCGGACACTAAACCTCCGCCTGTTCACAAGTGAGATCGACCGCCAATCGTTAGATCTGTGGGGCCGGTGATCGAATGGCTGGCGATGTATATGATGTGACAATGGATTATGGCTGCGGGGACCCACCCATTAAAGTAATAAATTAAATAAATCACGCGCGGGGTGGGTTTTAACTTAGGGTAGCGCGTATAATTTATTCGCCCCTGTTTATGAATGTTTTATTTAAAAAACATTATAACCAATTTATTAGTGCGGAAGGGTAATGAAAGGGTTGTGAGGGTGGAGACCATGGGTTTTTAATTTTTTAACCAAAGTTTTTGATTTAAAACCCATAGTTTAGGGTGGTGGAGGGTTAATATTAACCCCTGATGAATTAATATTCCCCAAATCATGACTATATAGCTATATTGCTAAGGGGAGGGTATTTGTATAGACTTTTTGGGATTTTCACATAGATCTTTGTATAATTAGGGAAGGGGAATGCTTAGGGAGCTAAATAATACATTAGTTGTTAATATGACATTGTGAGGTGAGTGTGTAGGGGAAAATGCTAAGCTTTAAGAAGTAAAACTTAGGAATAGAAGATGAGTGGAATTGAGAGTAAAGATTTTTACACAAGAAATGTGGCTTCTTTCCCTTGACTGAACTCATAGTTGACCTGGTACTTGTCATGGAATGAGTGGAACGGACACTTGAGCAGATCCCAAGGTCCTTGGGATGTTAATAAATGATGTTTGGGGAAAAAGGGGGAAATTAGACATGCTTCCATTGTTATGTCCTCAAACCTCTGCCATGGTGCCAATACCCTGAATGGAATGAGTCTTTCTCTTGATAAGCCAACTGGTGATGGCCCTTCACTTTTGTAACCTTACACTACTTACCCAACCTAGTAATCTTAACATTTTTTCTTCACTTGAAGTGGGTGCACTTGAATTAGCAGACCCTAATTGTTCTCTTTTCTTTTGACTGCCCTCCTATCTAAATCTACCCTTATTTCTTCCAAGGACCCAGATTAAGCTGTTGGGCTCCTTCATTTCTCTACCTAGCTAGTCATCTGCCAAGCTTGAGCTGTTTGGACAGAAACCATCCTCTATTCTGTAACAAGCAATTTAAACATGGCATGGTCCAGATTAGACTGTTGGGCCATCCATCAAGTATGATTAGCATGAATATTTGTAGACTGTGTTACTGCCAAAAGATGGTAGTGGCATTTTGACTGGCCACTTTCCTAGTCTTTAGTTTGGGGTTCATTTTCACTATTCCTTTGACCATTTTATTTTCTTGCCTTTTGATTATTCTTTTAAGGCATACCCTCTTTTCATTTTTTAATTTTCCTAGTATTTACACAAAATATGGAACCTTTGCAGCCTGCAATGATGAACATATTCAGCCCTTCCACTGTCAATCATGAAAGATGAAACCTATTGGTATAGGAACCTAACAAGTTGTATGATTAGTGTGCATGGAAGTAGGATACCCTGTGATATAATGCCGAAATTTATTAATAGCCTAAATGAAAACCAAGAACTTCTTTTTAGTTACTGTATAATTCAATTCAGCAGGGGTCAAAGTCTTGCTTACATAGTAAATTGTGTATGGTTTCTTGCCCTCTTGTTGCCCCAAAACTGCCCTACTGCTATTTGAGAAGAATTAGTAGAGATGTGAAACGGAAGCTTCCAATTAGGACCATGTAATATCAAAGCCTTGCAGACTAATTCATTGATTTCTACAAAAATTGCTTCACATTCATCTGTTCAAACAAATTCAGCATCGTTAGGTAGCAATTGAAAATATGAGAATGCTATTTTAGAATTTTTTCTATGAAACACCTATAATAGCTAGCATAACCAATAAAGTTGTGTACTTGTGTTAGTGTCTTAGGCATACGGAATTTTAATATTACATCTACCTTCATAGGATCAACTCGAATTCTTTCATCATCATATGATATTTGACTGTACTCAGAGAAACATGTGTTTGCTCACATCTTTCAAGTACTTTCTCTAAGTTTTTCAAATCTTTTGTAAATGAATCCCCATATGGGGTAAATTCGTCCATGTAAATCTCAACATTATCATTAACTAGATCATAGAAAATTCCTAATATTTCCCTTTGAAATGCAGCAAGTGCATTACAGAGGCCAAATGGAAGGAATCAGAAGGAAAAGGGGGCATGTGAAGGTAGTTTTGTCCTGATCCTCATGAGCTATTTGTATTTGGTTGTATTTGCTAAACCCATCCATAAAGGAGAAAAACTCCTTTTGGGCTAATGTATCAAGAACTTGGTCAATAAAGGGTAAGGGAAAATGGCTTTTCCTAGTTTCTTTATTTATTTCCCTATAATCAATGCAAGTCTGCCACTTGCCATTCTTCTTAAGAACAATGACCAGCGAGGAAACCCATTGACTGTTTGAAATCAGATAAATAAAACTCACATCTAATAGGTTCTGTTATTCATTTTTGACAATGTTTTTTAATGCAATATTCATTCTTCTTTGTGGTTTCCTAATAGGTCGACATTACTATTTAATGTATATATGATGAGTGCATAAATCAACAGGATGCCTTTCATATTTGTATACTAAGAAGAAAAGGCTTCTTTATGCTCTCGAAGGACATTCAACAACTGTTCATATTAGGAGTGTGAAAGGTCAGGATTAATATTCAATGTTTTCCCAAGTTCAATTTTCACAGGAAAACTATTACGAGGTATAATTTTAGGAATATTTTCAACTTCTGTTTCTGGTTCAATATCTTCCTGAACATTTCAGCTCATGACAATTTCTAATAGCTGATGGGTTGAATCAGAAACGAAGTCAAGACTGCTGAGAAAGGAGCTAATGGCACCATCCTCCATTTCATCCTTAAAACAAAGAGCCTCGCTAATGGTAAGGATGGGTGTTGGCTTGATGGGCCCTGACCCATGTTCAGTGTTAGGCAGCCAAGAAAATCCTACACTACTGGCCTTTTCGGCATGAGTCCAGGGAGCACGGACCGAAGTCTCACTCGAAGCAGTATGGGGGGATGTCAGAGCCAAGTTTCTGCACCCTAAGATGGTCGTGATGTCAGTTTTACACCTTAGCCCTCACTCTGCATAGATCGAGAAGCCTTTAGGTCTTATCGATGTACTTTCTCTTTTATCTCTTAGAACCCTTGCGAAGGTATATGAATGTCCTTTGCATAACCCTACCTAGTGGCTCACGTACTTACGCACCTTTCCTACCATGTTATTGTATAATTTCCTGAATTATCTTAAGTGTTCGCCAAATTTACCATGAAATCAAGATTATCTTTTGCATAGACATATATTATTATTTGCATTCATATAATATATAGAAACATATACATTCGCGCATCAAATTAGCCTTATAACATAAACCTAGAACTTAACATAACATAATAACATGCGATCCACAGAGGAAAAATACACAGTACTTTCAAAATACTTCTCTTTATTGATGATTCAGATTCTCAATACAATGTCTATTTTCCCTGCGCACATAGCTACGTAGTTCTACCCTAGGCTTCTGTGCACTTAATTGTGGAGATTCTTCCTACGCTAAGGCTCTTGCTCTTAGCTCTTTATAGACTCATCAAGTACTTCAACTTCACTGACTCTTTTCTTAGACTCATCTAAGACCTATTTTTATACAATCCTATGGTCTGCAGACCAAGGGTAGATCTCTAAAACTGACACAACCTATCTAGACTAAGGGTAGAAAACCTTCTTTGAATCTTGATATCTTCGCACTCCGCAACCACAAAATGCAGGGACTTAACATTTCTTTCTACAAACTTCGGGCCTTCTGCCCCAAAACTTGGGTTTTTAACCCCAAAATTGACCCCCAAGGGACCTATTCCCAATAGGACTCGAACATAAACATGGTGACTCGCCCTCGAGTCGCACAGCTGGTGTGAAGATCTTGTCATGAAGACATCCCAGCTCAGACTGGACAACTGCTACCTTGTTGATGCACTGTGTTGCAACCTACTTCATCTCCTCGACCAACTGCTCTGTCGCTAGTCCTACACTATCTGAGATAATCTTCTACTAAGTCTCCTGTAGACTGGTCAGCTTGCCTTCAATAGTGGCCATGATCAAGTAGGCCTCATCCAACCAAGGCTTCAAGCGAGCCTTCAACACAACTTCCTTGTGCTGATCTGCATCTACCTTCTCTTTCAACTCCTCAGCCTCTCGCAACTTAGCTAACCTTTGTGTGATGGCTATAGTGCACACTATCACTTTGACTTTATCGTAGTGCTATTGTAGCTCTTGTGCTTTTGTCTCTAGCTGTTGTATAGTAGGATCTTCTTGCAGGAAGGTGACTACCTCGAGCGACTGATCAAAGAGCGTGGTACAGTCCTTCACTACGCTCTCTATTGCTGCTATCGTGACTTCCACAACAGTCTCAGGTTGCTCTTTGATCTCTAGTGGAGTCGAAGGCTAGGCCTTCAACTACAACTCTACAACTTTGATGTTCATCTCCAGCTGAACCTTTGGCAATTCAGTTCGTGCGTTGTGTACTCCAGTAGCAAGCTTCCGAACCCTCACATCTATCAGCTCAGCCTCGAGAATGCCTAGCTCTGGGACAGTCCTGCTTGCCTCAGCCACGACTGTGGCAATGCCCTGGTTCGTCTCTGTAATGTCCTTGAAAAGGTTAAGCGAGGAGTCTTTCTACACACTTAGTTGGGCATTGTTGACCTTCTGTTTGCTGATCACCTGTAATGCATGTTGTTCATAGGCCCGAAGTTCCACAATCATGCCATCCTGCAAAAGGTGAAGCAACTCATTGGGAAGCGTGCCAAGGTTGAGTCCAACTATTTTGAGGGTGCTAATAATGGGCATGTCAGCTTTAGTTTCTGTTGTCAGTGCTCCATCCAACAACACTATTTCTCAGGGATCCCTTGTGTGCAGCATCGCTGCAGCTTATGAGGTGCTAGGCGCCAAGCTAGTTAATGCCAGACTGGTCTGTATCTATGTTGCATGGATCTACAGCTCATGCAGAGCTGTCTGTATAGCACCCAATGCATGCTACTATTGTTTCTCTAACTGCTACAGTAGTTCCGTGGTGGCATCCCGCACCATATCACCTATGTCATTTAAGTCCCGCTCTGTTAGGGTGATTAGGTCTAAAGACATCTTGCTAGACTTGGAATTATTCCACAACCCTACTTTCTCTGGATCTATGGTGTGCTTGGTGTGGAATAGAGTCGTCTCCAGGTCTACTCCTCCTTGCTCCATCTGATCATCTTCTTCCTCAGTCTTCGGGGAAGGCGAATTTTGACTCTGGCCATAGCCGCACTCCTCTTCACCTTCCTATCCACTCAGCTGTTGCACAATAGTGCAGTTTTCCTTGGCCTTGGCATTGGCTCCATTTTTCCTCTTCATGGCCATCTATTCCATCTTTAGCTTGGTTTCTTCCTTCCTCCGCTACACAAGGTCTTTCTAGATCTCGCTGTTGAGTCCATGACATTGCGCCAATTTTCTAGCCAATAATCGAAGACTACTGCAATTGCATCATCTGTGGCCAAGTATGGCAGGTCATGCCATTTCTACTTAGGGTCCTTCTCCGCCCATATTGAGACATGGTGGAAGTCAGCCTTGAATTCCACGTATTCCTGAAACTTCTCAAAATTTGTAGGTGTTAGCTATGGCTTGCTGTTGATGGCCATATTGATGCTAATTTCCATCAAGACCCAAAATATCTTGTTGTCCTTTATCCACTGAGGATCCTTCATCACCCACAGTGAAGCAAAATTCTCTACCTCTGGTAGGTCCGGCGCGATTGGATGAAACTATCTTCAGGTAGCTCCCATGCAACCAGCACTATGGACAACAATAGCTATGCATAGTGGAAAGTCTTATTGTGATCTTGTGCCTCATGTCAGTTCATGAGGAACTCACCGTAGAGGTAGCGTTCCTAGTTAAATTGAACTCCCTTCACACACTGGGCCACCAAAGCTATCACTGGTGCCAACACTTCATCTGTGATACACTTTCGCATGACCTTCCCTACCAAGATTTGTGTCGCCACTTTGACTGTGGGGATAGAGATACTTGAAATGGCATAGCTGCATGGCTTCTTTACGAGCTTGAATTTTTTCTTCATTACCTCGGCAAGTGCATTCTCACTGGCCTTTCCTCCAAACGCCATGGCCAAATTTTCTCCTGTGTATGGTAGCTGTGTGATCCTATGGATCAGCACGTCCATGATGGCTATCGGCTCCTCTAGTCATAGACACCCATCGTACACCAAGCACATCAGTTTCTTGATCACTACCATCATGATAGGTGCACAATTGTAATGCAACAACCATAGCAGGTTTAGCAGGCCTGCCTTGTCCATGCCTTTCAGCCACTTCCTCAGCTCCAACATGGTCACTCTACTATTTTTGTGGAAGACATAGTACGTAAATTGGTCTGTCGCTAAATTTGGGAAGCACTCCATGTCAGCTAAGTCCCAGTCCTCCAACTTCAAAAGGGGGACACGCCCCAAGCGCGACCCCTCAAAGACAATTTGGTCAGGTAGGAGGGGTGTGTGCAAGGTGACCTTACTCTCGTCAATATCTTTGGGCACCTTTGTCTTTCCCCTATGTGGATGAATGTATTCAGGCAGCTTAGAGATGGGGTCTGCCCCCTCAATTTCAATGTCCTCCATTTCCACTGCAATATCCTCATCATCCATGGGGATTTCTTCGGCCACCTCTTCTGGCTCTAGGTCAATCATTTTGGCATTTTCTTGCACGGTGGCTTTTCTCAACTGTGGGTGATTCCTAAGTGATGCACACATCAATAGCTGCATTTTCTACTTGTCCTTCTTCGGTTTTGAACCCTGCTGGGTTGGCATAGGCCTTGGCCAGGGTGTCTTGGGGGGATTTAGGTACTTCTATCGGTACTTTCGCAAGTACAGTTTCTGGGGTAGCTCCCTCTACTGCCATAGCTACCTCTGCAACATCTCCCTCGATTGTCACTTATTCAATGCTCATAGCTTCTGTGGACATTGACATGATTCTATGCAACAACTCTTGTGTCTCCTTTGGCAAAGTCTCAAATACTGAACTTGTTAGCAAAACTTCAAAGTTTTCACAGTTCATGTGCGCCTAAGAGCTCAACAACTCAATTCTCAAAATATGAAGTGTTTTTTCGCTGGGTAGCCACCTATAATTAATAGGTACTTTCAAGTTCAAATCCAAACGTTCCCCCCAAAATTTGTTCATTAATGCTAGATTAGCAGCAAATTTTCAAATATCTAGTCCATAAATTCCGAATTAAATTTGGCCCCCCACCCGCCCCCCCCGGGCTCCCTTTGGCCATTTTTTCATCGTCAAGTCATGAATAGTGACTTTAACGGTCGCTTTCTGGATATCATGTACAATTTTCCCATTGGTAGAGCAACTCCCTGTGTGCTTCTACAGGATTTGTGACATTTTCTCATTCCACGCAATTCCTCAATCGCACAACTCACTGACCTGGGCAATGTAGTTTGTAGTCGCGCGCTTCCTTTCAACTACCTGGGGCACTAAGACTAGGATTTCCTCATACAGTCACCTAGTTGGATCACAGTTGTATGGCTTCAATCGACTGTCATTCACCTTCCTTGGAAAGGGTTATCCATTCAATTTGAGCAGCTAAACGGCTCCACTATCGGTAATCTCCTTGATGACATATGGCCCTAGCCAGTGCATCCTAAATTTCCCTAGAAATTTATCAAATTTACTGTCATATAACAAGACTAGATCATTTACCTTGAAGGTGCTCATTTTTATGTGCCGATCGTGCCATGCCTTTTCGTGCTCCTTTTGAACTTGTTGATGAAATCCAACTAGAAACTGGTCCTCCTCAAGCTCTGCTAGCTGCGCAAGCCTCTCTTCTAGGGCTCCACGATCTGCCATTCCTATGAGTGCTACTATATGTAGACTAGGTACAATGTTTTCCATTGGAATCATAGCTTCTACGCCATACATGAGTCTGAAGGCCATTTTCCCAGTCAGCTTCTTGCATGTTGTTCTATAGGCCCATAGCACCGCGGGTATGCATACATCCTAGTCATTTCTCTGAGCATTGCAGACCTTCATTAATGCACTCTCCAGTATCTTATTGAATGCTTCCACCATCTTATTAGCCCGCGGATGATAAGGCGTACTTTTATGATGATACACTTGAAATTCTTCTATCAACGTTTTGATTGTCTCATTAAGAAAGTACGTACTACGATTACTCATCAATATATTTGGACAACCAAATCTTGTCAACACCTATTCAAAAATAAACTTTTTTGCTATCACACTTATACAGTTCCTCACAGGTTGTGCCTCCACCCATCTAGTCAAGTACTCAGTCGCGGTGATGATGTACCGCACACCCGTCTTCTTTCGTTGAGGCTGAATTGGACCCACAAAGTCAATCACCCATTTCTCAAATGGTTGTAACATCACATGCAGCATCAAAGGTAGTTCATCCCTCCACGAGGCCTGCCAGTCCTTTGACATGCATCACATGCCCTACAATATTCTTTTGAATCCTTATGCATTGTTGGCCACCACAACCCAACTCATAGAATCTTCTGCGTTGTTGCTTTCCCTGCATAATGTCCTCCTGCAACTCCTCCATGAGCCTTAGTGAGGATACTACATCATTTAAAGTTAGGCACATAATGTCACAATGTTTCATCAGACCCCATTTTGTACAAGTGCCTTGCAATGATAGAAAAGTCTACCGCGCGCACTACTAGTTCCTTCTTTTGTTGGCTTGTATAACCTTCCGAAGCCAATCCTGTCATTAGGAAGTGGATAATATCTTCAAAGTGAGTGTCCACAACATGCTCTATAAAGAGCTATGCATTAGGCAATCCTTCCTCCAAATTAGTAGGTTCCTCTCCAGTTGCAATGCGTGATAGATGATCGGGACCTGTATTCAGTTGTCCCAGCTTTACAATAACTTTGAAGTCGTACCCCTGGAACAAAAACAATCACCTACATATTTCTCCCCCTAACACAAGCTTGTTGACCAGGTAATTCAATGTAGAATGATCCATATACATCTTAAAGTTTCTGCCCAACAAATAATGCTTGAACTTCTAGAGCGCGTGCACCATAGCTAATGCTTCATGCTCTATCGTGGAATAATTTTTCTCTGCTTTATACAGCTTCCTACTTGTGAATGCTATAGGATGATCCAATTCTCCCTCACCAGCCTGTGTTAGCATGGCCCCTAGTGCAATACATGATGTGTCCATGTGCACATGAAATTCCTTCTTCCAGTCCAGGAAGACTAGGATCAATGTGATGACCCTTTTCTCTTTCATCACATCCAAACTATTTTGACATTCATCATTCCAATAGAACATATCATCCTTTTTCAACAATTTCTCCATAGGCACGGTGATTTGGGCATAGCTCTTGATGAACTTCTTATAGTTTCCGATATGCCCTAGAGTTGCGCATACCTGTCTTAGATTCCTCGGCAACTCCAACTTGATTATCACCGCGATCTTCGCGAGGTCTACCATCAATCCTTGTCTGCATATCACATGACCTAGTAGGATCCCAAAAGGGACACAAAACAAACACTTATTCAGATTTAGCGTGATTTGGTATCTCCTAAATGTATTTAACATCAAGCGCAAACTTGCCACATGGTGCTTGACCAATCCAAACATTTTCCAATCATCAAAGTATACCTCCAAAATTTATGAATGAAGTCTTTGAATGCCACAATGACTATGCGCAAAAAGATCGGTGGTGCATTCTTTAGCCCAAAAGGCATCACGGTGTACTGAAAACATCCCCATTCAGTCACGAAGGTCATTTGGCTTCTATCCTCAGGTGCAATTTTGATATGATGGTACCTAGAGAGCCCATCCGTGAAAGAGTATGCTTCTTGGCTGCCTAGATTATCCAGGACCTCGTCAGTGAATGGGGTTGGGAAAGGATCATGCACAAAAGCAACATTTAATTTTCAGAGACCTACACATATCCTTATTTCTTTTTTATGTTTCTTTTCCTGAACCACTATTGGGCTTACCCAATCAGATTCTTACACCGGTTCAATAATACCTACCGTGAGCATCTTATCTAACTTAGTGTAGACCCTTTCCTTATACTTTGGATTAAGGCGGTAAGATCTTTGTTTCACAGGTTTCGTGTCCAGTTTTAGGGTGATATTCATGATACCCAGGTCTCCTATTATTCCCTTCAGATTAGAAAACTCCATGGAGAACAAAGCCTGATATTCATGGAGGAGCTCAACGACCTTATCTACTCTCGCATCGTCCTAATAATCCCCAATCTTCGAAAATTTCAGCTCTACCTTTGTGCTAATGTTGACTTTTCTAGTTTTCAATGACATAGTTATGTCTGGATCCTCTATCTGCAGTCCTTCAACCTTGCAGTGAACCTCGGTTTTTGAAATATTAATCTTTCTGGGATCCTCATCTTCTTCTTTAGTGGTCACATTATAGCATTCAAGTGCGTGACTCACCTGGGTAGTCTAGTCAGGTTGAATTAGGTCCGAAGGATCTTGCCGTATCCTAAAGATCAATGCTTTAACCTCTTGTAGCACTGTGTCAATATAGTCAAACCCATCCTCAAAGAGGAATGTCATTATAAACCCCTGGTGCAATATGTTCCATTCTTTAGTGCCATGGCGGAGCTTTGTTTCCAAGTACCAATCCATTGGTATGATAAAATAGATGCACCCATTCAGGCTGGGGCTCCATTCCATAAGCCATAATCCATTTGGAAATGTGATCGCGCAGATCATCCCTTCCATCATACTTGTGTGTCATCCGTACTTTCAGCTGTCCAAAACATATTCTCATCATCCTCCTATATTCACACCAATCACCGAAATTATCCTTGTGCATACCCCACCATCTTGCGGGCGTAGCACGTAGTGCCCAATCCAAGGCCTGGAAGCGATGTTTCTCTGACACTTCTCTTTCAAATGCATCCAAAAAGTGATCACCATCAGTTAGCCCATCATAGTGAGGCATATTTCTTACCTCTGATGATACACAATGCAATGACTTGGTCATCATATTACAACACAACATAGACACTTCATGTAGCCAGCTCTGCTAGTGCTCTAGTTCTTCATCCAAATCTGATGTGTAGGAGCCCTTGCGGTCCCATGCAACACATCTGTCTTCTATCATATTTACCCAATCTTGGTCTTGTGCCATTATCTTGTAAATCTAGTCCAAATTGTCATCACTTCCATAATCGCGGATTGGTTCTATATAGCGTGGTCCTTCTACAGAATCTAGTGGCACCACTACGTGGGGCGTTTTCTTTTCAAATATCATATTTCGCTTCTTCAGGTTGATGACCCCATTCATTTCAGTGGCCCAATCAATCCCAAAGAGTGCAGGGTAGGGATTGCTATCATCCACAATATCTATTACTTCAAATCTGCTAGTGTGCTCACACCTTGATGTGAATGGTTACTCCTTGCAACCTCCCCATTGGGATGATTTTCTGTTGATTTGCCATCTTGACTAGATTAGGGGCCACTGAAGCATAGGTCTCCCTATTCTTTCCCATGTTTTTTTTTGCAAAACATTCATGTCAGACCCCAGATCCAAGATAACTTGGTCTATTTCGTATTCCCCTATTTGCATGGTGAGTCTCATCTCATGTCCAGTCCTTGCCTTATTCTTATCAAAATTTTTGACTATATGTGGTTTTCCAGTAGCACTATCCTTACTAGTGCACCGATTAATCAGTTCTTGCAGTTCCTTCACAACATTACTATCACAGAGCAGTTTCATGCAGGTATCTAAGAACGTGGTAATCATGGATGGGTCCATTTCTTCAACTGGTTTTGCCCGACTTCCTAAGATAGAGGCCTCAATAAAGATTTTCTTTGCTTCCATAAATGTTTCTTTTGTGTGCTCCAAATCAAACCCAGTCTCCTTTTCTAGTGCTTTGCAGACCCATTCACCTTCTGCAGGTTGCTTCCCTTTATACTCCCCAGTTGTTTTTCTACTTCGCAGCATAATGTTTATCTTAGGGTCTTCCTCGCGAGGCTTAGACCTCATCATCTAGAGGTTATTTGTCAGTTGTGCCCCGTTTTCGCAAATATTAGCCAACAATATAGGGCAATCATCAGTTGGATGGTCAAACTGAGTATAATAGCAACATGATAGTTGCGTCAGATTCAGACAGTCTCTCACATAGTATCCCAGTCCTCCACAATTTTAACAAATCAGCTGCCCTCGGCCTCTATCAAGCCCCCCTCCACCTCACCCTTGATCACACCCTTGATACTCACCTAGCATTCCCCCAACACCTTGGTCCGGAGGCTACGTTTTTGCTTACACCTTGTATTTAGGTGTCCCGTTCATCATTAATTCGTAACTATGATAATTGCACTCATCATAACCTAGTGTTTGACAGAAATTGTAGAAGAGATGTTGTGGTGTCTATACAAATTTCTATAGCAAATGGCAGTTGTCGGTCGCATGTTTCCAAGATACGTGGCATATAATACACCATAGCTTGGGCCCTGTACTTGGCCCTGCCACAGCCTCCGGCCATAGAGGCATTGGTCCCCTTGCTGCAACATAGTTCACAAAGAAGGACAATGATCCTTTTCATGCCCCTAAACTTTGCATTTTAGGCACCAGACTTCATGCACCTTTCGCCAAGCTATTATATCTTTCTTTAGACTTTGCATTTCGAGGCAAAGGTTCTGCAACTGTGCATGAATCTAATGAACCCCAAGGTTAGCATCCTGCATTGGTGTCTCATGTAGTCTCATCGCGATTTCCAGAGCTTCTGCTTGGGTCCCAATCTTCTGTTGTGATAGTGCAACCCTTAGGTAGGGCAAGAGCGAGGCCACGAACCATTCACGTTACTGCTGATCAGTTAGGTTCATGTTGGATTCACGGATTGTACATTTCAATCTTTGATCCAAGCCCCATGGCATCTCCCTAGGCTTCATCATGATCTCCTTCAATCCCACAATTGATTGCACTTGAGACTTAGGTCTATTTAATTCTCTATTCAACAGAGTTTGAATATCTGCCAACGTAGACGTTGGGTTATCAGTAATGTACTTAATTTACCATGTTAGTGCGTGGTCCTACAAAACACTAAACATCATGGCTTTCTTCATTTGGTCGTCTGTGATACCTTGAGCTTCCGATACAGCCTTCGGGACGAACCAAAATTGGTTCGAATCTTTGTTTCCTACGCCCTTGAATATAGGTAGCTTTACGAAGTTCGCCATATTGAACAATGGTGGAGGTGGCAGTGGTGTGGGCGATGGGCTGAGTGGTGGAGGTGACGATGGAGGCAATGTGGATGGATGGGATGAGGATGGAGGCGGTGTAGGTATTCATAGGAACCCTTGTCTTATCAAGTGAATAATGCTCAATGGAGAAGCCTGCACTACTCCTTCGTCGTCACTCAAAGGAGGCTTAATCAACAGGTTATACTCAGGACATTTTCTTCCACCACCCCTAAAATACCTTCCACTTCACGTAGCTCCAAAAATCAAGGTAACTACATTATCCAATTTTCACACAAGAGCATCTTAATCCAAGTATTTAGTGATTTCAAATACTTACTTCATAGTCCTTTGAAGAAGCGGTGCCACGCTTCGCTGTAACTGATAGAATTATTGACTGCAAACTCTGTCATAAACCCTCCTATGATGCAGTCGAGACAATGGTTGATAGCACGCACATTTTTATCTAGCTTCCCATTTTCACACTAACTCTAGGGTCCATATAATCAGATTGTCAAGCCTCCACCTCCCTTGACCGTCTGCCAACTTTGTGATCCACTCGTATAACTCAACTGGGAAGGAACAAAAGAAGATTTTGTGTATTTTTGTGTACAAATATATGTCAAACCACTATTATTTCCTTAATTGTGGATTCCTATTCTCTTCTACTGCGAATTCATGTATCTTTCTATCCAACTAGTCTTCGATCTCTTTCTTAGTTGGATTCCAATGATGTGACATCACACATCTCATTATAAATATCTCGGTCCTAGAAGCAGAACCATTTGTTGGATTAATGGGCCCTAACCTAGGTTCAATGTTAGTTAGCCAAGCAAATCCGTTATTGGCCCTTTTGGCATTAGTCCATGGAGCATGGGCTGAAGTCTCACCCAAAGTAGTATAGGGGGATGCAAGAACCAAGTTTCTGCACCCTGCGATGGTCGTGATGTCATTTTTATACCTTAACTCTCCCTTTGCACTGACCGATAAGCCTTTAGGGCTTATCGATGTACTTTCTCTTTCGTCTCTTAGAACCCTCGCGAAGGTATACGACTGTCCTTCACGTAACTACCCAGTGGCTCAGGTACTTACGCGCCTTTGCTACCATGTTATTGTATAATTTCCTGAATTATCTTAAGTGTTTGCTAAATTGACCATGCAGTTAATATTATCTTCGTGTAGACATATATCATTATTTTCATTCATATAATAGATAGAAACATATATATTCATGCATCAGATTAGCATTATAACATAAACCTCAAACTTAACATAACATAATCACATGCGATCCACAGAGGAAAAATACATAGTAATTTTAGAATACTTCTCTCTATTGATGATTTGGATTCTTAACACAGACTCTATCTACCCTGTGCACACAGTTGCAGGGCTCCACGCACTTAGCTACGAACTTCTACCCTAGGCCTCTGTGCACTCAGCTGCAAACCCTCTTCCTATGCTAATACTCTCGCTCTTATCTCTTTACAGACTCATCAAGTACTTCTACTTCACTGAATTTTTTCTTAGACTCCTCTAAGACCTCTTTTTATACAATCCCATGTTCTGCGGACCAGGGGCGGATCTGTAAAACTGACACAACCTATCTAGACTAAGGGTGGAAAACCCTTTTTTACTTTTGATATCTTTGCATTCCGCAACCTCAAAATGTAGAGGCTTTACATTTCTTTATACAAACTTCAGGCCTTCTACCCTAAAGCTTGGGTTTTTAACCTGAAAATTGACCCCAAGGGGACTTGTTCCCAATAATGGGTGTAATTTATTCATTCTCAGATTCAGGCTCTTTGGTAGGTAGATACATTTGTATCAAGGTAAATCCAAGTTTATTTGATGAACTTGGTTCTGCAAGGGGGTAAAGGATAAGGTTATTTGTAAGTTACCCCTTGGATGTTACCATGTTTCTAGACCAAAACCCAATGTAAAGATCTACGGTTGCAAGCCAAGGTCTTCCTAAAATCAAATAATTCCCACTAGTTGGGGATTGGGTATGTAAAACCAAAATTTCAACAGGATACTGCCATGAGTCTACCAAAATAGTGATATCTTCTAGCTTCCCTATTGGACTAATAGTAGACTGATCTTCCAATTCTAGGATGGTGGGAGTTTGTTTAAGGTTTTGCAAACCAAAGGTAATCACAGTTGCAGAGGTTATAACATTAATTGATGCCCCCAAATCTACCAGTCCATTTGGGATATCCACCCCATTAATTTGTACTATCAGAATCAGGTTCCCAAGATCCCCGTATTTGATAGGTATAGATTTTCCCAACATTATATCTGATAATTTACCCATGACATGAATAGTAAGTTGGTCCTTTGGTTTTCTCCCAGGTTTCTTAGAACAATATTCTTTAATTGAGTTAGTATAAATCGGTACGTCCTTCATAGCCTGAAGTAACATAATTTTAACGAATAAATTCTGCAATTCCAATAAAAGGTCAAATTCGGGATGAGGAATTTGTTTGCTCAAAGATAATTTTTGACAAGGTTAATCCTCTATGTAGAAAGAGATGATACCTCTAGCTTAATGAGTGGGTCTAGCAACTGAAGTGAAAATCAAATAGACATCTTCCTACATTATAATTGAAATGTAGAGCGAGAGAGATGACCTACCTCGCTCTGATGTTATTCCAATTTCCTTTGTTGAGATCCTTGAACTGCTTGTGTCACGGACTTGTTCCTACTTCTTTCAGCACTTTTGTACCTGCACAAGTGATAAAGAGACAACAAAGAATGCCAAAACCAATAGCAAATCTAATAATAACCTGCTTAGCTGATCAAGGAATTCCAAGCTAATAGATACATGAACATATATATTTTGTGAAGATGAATTGGAAGTTGTATATTATTTAAAGAATAAATGGAATATTACAACCATATCCTTGATGTTGAAAGGCTCTCCTTGAGTGTTAATCCAAGTCCAAGCAAAGAAACTCTCCAAACATTCCTTCCCCAAGTCTAATGAATAGCCTCTAAGTGCAAGCTCAACATAGGGGTGCAAATGGACATGAACCAACCATTTGGGAATGGGAGAGAATGAATTTATATGCTGGGAGAGGGCATTAGGACTTTTGAAAAGATAGGATTAGGCCCACATCTCAAGTAGGTAGCTCATAGGGATGAGACCAAGAGGTCAAATTAGGAGGATTCGACCTCATCTATGCAAAACCACCTCTAGATCACCACTCTGCAAGCTTCTAGATCACAAAGCTTCTCATCCTCTTTGGGAAAACTTCCTTTTTGAGACCATCACGGGTATGAAAGGGAATAGAGAGATGCCATCGATGGCTTAACACAATGCAATATACGATCATCTCGGTGTTGAGCTTCATAAGAGCGATGACCCTCATTTTAGAGTTTTAAGAGCTATTTCTTTAGGGAAAGCTCCAGATATTTTCCAAGCAAAGTTAATGGAGGGATCTAAACTATATACATGGATGAGTATATTGTATAATGATAATGTTTCGGGCACTTCAGGGTATGTCATAGGTAAGTGCAAGATGCATGACAAAATACTGTGTAACATATGCCCCCTAAAGCATGAAGGCATAACGAGGAGTGATGGATGAGATGCTTTACGACATTTTGGCAAGGATGAGGACACACACTGTTAGGAGACCTACAAATCAAGGATGCATATACATATACATATATGAGATCAAGAGATGAATCCATGACATGCACTCAGCCATCTGGATGATGAAGACTATATGAAAATATCCATGGTATGGGCACAACCATCTAGATAACAAAGATCATCATAAATATAAAGTCTCAGGGTATGGTCACAACCATCCGTATAGTAGAAACATGTGTACAATCATGAATGGCATATACCTCCATGCAACCTGAGTCATAACAAACCAAACTTAGGGTCGTGCGCTCCATCCTTACCCAAACAATGTATGAATCCTAACATGTGAATAAACGTGTTGAAGTCAAACATGCTAGAAAACCAACTGATTACCAGCCAATGATGTGGATTGTTAATAGGTACGAGAGAAGCCACCAATAATGATAATGGCTCTCAAGGTACAACAATACAATCTATGAATGTGATAATGAATCTAAGGTCAAACACTCATGGAATCACCTGATCGAAATCCAATAATGAAGACCTGTCATCGAATACGAAGACTGGCCATTAGGGCATAACAACTCTAAGGTACTGAAAGGGAGTTCCTAGGTCATCTTCTTGGATAATGAGCTAAAGTTGATAGGAAGTGACCAGTCGAAGGAGGGAAATGATGAATCCCCCATCATTGACATGAAACAAGGAATAAAGTGGAATAATATTTAGGACTGTAGTAATGACTCAGACAATGTATATGTAAATAATTGGAGATTGGACTTCTCTTGAACATATTGGTGACATGAATCCAGAGTGTGGTAGCATCTGACTTGACATAGGACTAAAGGTCATGATGGTAGTATGGAAGAGTCAAATGGGAGGCAAAATGGATCACCCAATCCCAAGAGGACAAGTGACTGAGTGAGGATATCCTAAACCTGACATGAGAGCAGAAGAGTGTCATGTTCAAGAGTGACATGTTGTCTATACAAAAGATGTCTCATCTTTATTTTTTACCCTCTATTTCTAGTGAGTACCCCAATTATTTTTATCACAAGCTTGAAGGGGATAGCATATGCTTGTCATGTAAGTTCATTCTTTGAATGAATCCATTATAGTAAGTTTTACGAGCACTAGGAAGGAGATGCTCGGTCTCATCATGGTGATGAGTCTTTCATCATAAAGTTTTAATGAGATCGACTTAAGAATAGCTCGATATCTTTTTCATATTTAGAGAGTTTGAAAAAGAAATGGAAAAGAAAACTCCATCATGTCCCTTTTCGTAATTTGTCCCTCAAACCCGAAAAGGTAGAAAAAATATCCGAGGGAACCTCTTGACCATGTCAACCAAGGTGAAACTTTTTCATAAATAGGCAATCTCAGCCCAAAAAAGTGGTAAACCTATACTAAGGTGACTTCGATTCATTCACTTTAAAGAGTTCAAAACGACAAGTACTCGACAATATTTTTAGTTTTTTAGAGTCAGAAAAGAGTTGAAAGATGAATCTAGGGGGGTTCCTTTCTCGTTTGTTTAATGAGTATGAAAAAGAGATAAAACAAAACTCCCAAAATTGGTCAATAATGATCACTGATCACATTGAAGGCACATGTAACTACACAAGAAACACACCCATCACCGATATCGAGAGAAAATATTACAAAAAGTATCGACAAAATGACTTTCAAAACTTATAAATAGGTAAAATTAATTTCATTTTTTACAATTTCACCAAACTGAGCTTTGAAAGTGGCTTTTGTGCCCTAATTCTCTTGATTTTCTAGTGGCTATGGCGGGAGATCTAGGGTACCATTTCATGAACCGTCTACAACATGTAAGAGCCTCATCCCTGATCTTGTATTTTATTAATTTTATGCATTTTAAATGGTGATTTTTATGCTATAAAGGAGGATTTAAAAAATTTAGGGCATCGACACCATCGTGGGAATGTTCATCAGACCCGTGATGGCCGCACTTGAGCCTAAAGGCTCGCACAATACCATGGCACTATTTGTAAAAGAAAGTGTGATGGTGCTGAGGGAGATGTTTTGAGATATAAAACCCTCTTTTAAGAAACAATAATGATTTTGATCCATGAAAAAGGTATTGATAAGTGTTAAATGTTGTTTTATGGGATAATATGGTCTTGGAGTGGAAAGAAAGAGGCCATCAGGCTGAACATCATCAAGCAGACCAAGATCCTGCATGCATAAATGCTCTGAGGGATTGCATGCTGCTAAAATTCTTCAGGACCATAGGGTTAAGGCCTCAAATGGAGTTGCTGCCCTATATGATCAGTTTTTTGGGATGTAGATTGAGAGATCTTTATCATAAAATAATAGGAACTAGAAATGGAGGATATGGATATCTACTTCATCATGGGATTGTCCTGATGAGGGGAAGTAGTTCAACTCTTTGGATCTCGCTAAGGAGGTGAAAGTACTAGGGGTTTAGTCCAGAGGTATTTTCCTAGTGCCAAAATAACCAATGGAGGTAAGGTGAAGATTAAGACAATCATCAAAAATCTCATTCTGAGAATGATTTTGTTCACTATGGAACTTGTATCCGGCACGAAAGCCTTGCATGAGGCTTTAAAATCCCAATTCCAATATGTTATTGCATGCTTGACCACCACCGTCTTCAACTAGTGTGGAGGCCTTTTGGGAAACATCAAACGTCAACTGACCAAGGGGAAGCATGGCCACCTGATGCAATTTGGGTTTGATTTTATACTGGTGGCCTTATTTTTGGAGTGAGTGCCCCTATTCTAGTATTAGTGGGTAGAGGTACTAGATCGTGCCCCCTGAGATCCGAGACTCATGAGATGGAGCCAACCCATGCCTCGAGGAGGCACGGGTCAACATATGAATTATCCACCATATTTCTTCGCTTGGATAGAAAACCAAATACTTGTGGTATATGATTACGCTTATGCTGACACAAATTTAAGGTGGGATCCAGATCTACCACTGCCACCAGGCGAACAATGGACCAATCCGGGTAAAAACTTGTTTTTTGGATTTTTTCAAGTTTTATGATGTTTTATAAAAATATAAATTGAGACTCAACTTATGATAGACGTGCATATGTGGGACCCTAGAGACCACTAGACATGTTTCCAATAGTACAACAAACTACTCATCCGATAGTGGGTGCGGACTACGAAGAAGGGACTGACCCCTTAGTTGAGATGGAGCACAATATGGAGGCAATAACTCGAGGAGTTCTAGATTATGCCACTATTGATGATGTTCCACTATGTTGGCAGAGACACACTATGGGAGTTTTTGCGAGACTACGTCGGCTGCTAGGCTGAGTGATCATAGCATTCTTGTGGTATCATGAGCACCGTGTAGTTTGATAGTTTATCTAGGTCTTTTACACATTTTGTAGGCTTTGAAAGCCAACTATCTCAGAACACTCTATTTTTTGACATTTTGATCTAAACACTCTATATATATGCATGTTTTATTTCTACTTAAGTGTTCATAACATGATTCAGTTCTATAAATGATTCAGTGCTCATAACATGATCGGTTAATGTATTTAAATTACGTGGAATATGTTAACATGTAATATAATCAAAATTTCTTTCCAACAATCTAACACGTAGATACATACACAATATTTGTGGATTTATCACTCAGTAATGATTGTTTAATTGTACCATAATGAGCTGTGAATCCAACTTGACAACTAAATCCATGATGCCAAGAGCAATTGCTTTTGACAAGAGTTCAATAACTGCACTATATTCAGTAATATTATTGGTTGCTTGACAAAGGCAGATACCTTGTAAGTTAATAAACTCGCCATTAGGGTCATAGAGTACCCATGCTGCGGAAGAGAGGTTCTATGTGCTACGACAAGCACCATTAGGAAAAAAAACATAATGACCTTACGACCTCTGCAAACTGAGCGGAACACAAGGTAAGCAAAAAAACACATGTCCACAAAGCAAACAAACACACCACAAATAAAAAATGCACACTAATGAATTAACACAATAATTTACAAAAGTTATTACATTAATTTCATGCATAATACTTCTTGAGATACAACCCATTACGGGGCTGTGACAATGCATTTCCCTCATAATCACATAGTTCACAGGCACCTTTATATAAGACATGCTTGACGATGTAGGTCCTATCCCACATGGGTTCGAACTTTCCTACCCCCATTTTATCATTGGCTTGATCGTAAAGAAGGACCAAGTCATCTTCAACAAAAGTGCGAGGAGAAATGGTTTGGTCGAAATAAGCTTTGACTCTCTTATTTTGAGCTTCGATGACCATCACATCAATGCAACAAGTCTCGTCAAGTCTCTCAAGATACACTAGCCACTCCTCTTCAAGCAAGGTATTCAAAAGAAGTTAGATAGCTAGCTTAAGCGAAGGGATTTTGCATTCTATTGGAAGAGTTGCCTCTAAATCGTACACCAGCTGGAATGGAGTGAAATCTTCACAACATGACACATCCACCCAACATGGTAGAGTACAGTGAGTGAGTCACACCTACTATGAGTGATACCATCATGACATCACTAAATGAGAGAAAGAAGTGAAGTTACCCATCGTTACTAATAGATGAGAGAAGGAACCATTTAACAATCATACCCGCACGTTTCACTAACATACCCCACACCATACCAAACAGAGAATAGTAGAAGAAGTTATATAAGCCCAAAGATCTGAGAATAACATTAAATGTGAATCCTTTCTGTGCTTCCCAATGGTACGTTGAAGCATAGTAATCAAAACTTCATTGACTACTTCAACCTGGGCATTGACCTGTGGATAATAAGGAGTTGAGCTATCATGTTGAAGGCCCAACTGAGCAGTTAGCTCTGCCATCGTGTGTTAACAAAAATGTGATCCACAGTCAGTCACGATAGGTTGCGGGACATTAAAACATGTTATGACGTGGTTAAAAAGGAACTAAGCAGCAGTAATACTGTCAGCATTGTATGTAGGCATCGCCTTGGCCCATTTAGTAAAATAGTTGATGGCGACGATGATATAACAATGCCCCCTGAACGAGCGAGGGTTGCATGTCATGAAATCATTGTCCCATTTATCAAATGTGCCAATGGTAATTACTGAGTGTATGGGTGCAGGTGGGGCGTGTTGCTTGTGGTTGAAAATATGACATTCATGGCATTTTTGGACAGTTAGAATGTAGCCCTTGAAGATAGGAGGGCATAAATAATCGACGCGGAGGATTTTTTTAGAAGTGGCATGTCCAGATATATGACGACCACAGGCACCAGAGTGGAAGTCATTTAAGACCTGCTCAACCTCTTCAAGGGTAAGACACCTACGAAGAATAGTGTCCACACTGACCTGATACAATGTATCCCTGAGGATCTGATAGGGTTGGGACTGATGCTGAACGCGATGTCGGTCAAATCCGGACAACTCAGATTGGAAAGTACCATGGGTCAAGATTGCTTATCAGAAATAGAGTTTCATTGGGTATCCCCTCAGTAAAATCATTTGGAGTGCTTGTAGATGGAAGAGCATAGATCAATTCAACAAAAATGAGTGATTCCTTTGATTTGGCAGCACTAAAATCCAAATCAAAATCCTGCAAGATATTGATCCATTTGGAGTATTTTCCCCCTAGTAACTGATGAGTTAGTATATATGTCATGGGGTTACAATTAGAAATCACGGTGGTTTTCTGTAAAAGGATATAATGCCGAAATATTCGGATGACATGCACGACTGCTAAGGCAAGCTTCTCAACATGAGAATACCAAGACTTAATATTAAGAAGATTCCAGCTTAGATAATAAACCATGTGCTTGTTTCCATCGTCGTTGTTCTGAACTAACACCATAGAAATAATGGTATCAGTTGCAACCAAATACAAGAAGTAATTGCGGCGATAATTGGGGGGATGTAGTAAAGGAGCACTATTCATCGCATTATTTAAAGCATCGAAGGATTCAAGGGACACTTCATCCCAAATAAAAGGGATCCCCTCCTTAAGGAAACGAGTAAAACCCTTAGCATTTTTTTCATAATTAGCAACAAATCGACGGAGAAAATTAGCTTTTCCCTGCAGGATCTGCAATTGCAGTAATGATGTGGGGGGGGTAAATTGACTATGGCATCAAATTTTAAAGAATCAATCCTGATACCTTCACGAGACACCACAAAACATAAGAACTGGCCAGACTCGACGCAAAACACACACTTGTGTGGATTGAGATGGATATTGTAATGCTAACATCATAAAAAGATGGTTCTTAAGTAATTTGGATGGTCACGATGTTTAGCTGAATGAGTTGGTCAGTCGTCAAGGTATGGCTGAGCAATGTGTTGAGTGTCATGAAATGCATAAGACATTGTTCATTGGAAGGTAGTGCCAACATTCTTCAAACCAAAAGGAAGCTTTTTGTCAGCGAAAGTACCCTAGGTATAGATAAAGGCCATTTTATGCTGATTGATGGGTGAAATGTTAATATGGTTATAGCCAGAAAAATTGTCCATGAACGAAAAAATCTCACTCCCAGCACATTCGTCGATGATTTGGTCAATAAAGGGAGTATGATAATTGTCCTTAGGACATGTGTGATTTATATCACGGTAATCAACACAAACATGTATTGTGCCTTGCTTTTTGGCAACTAGGACAATATTGGATACCCAATTCATCAATGGAATATGATAAATGAAACCCGGTTTCAAAAGCTTATATACTTTGAATTTTATTGCAGCAGCCTCTCAAGGGTGCACAGGGTGAAGTAATTGTCGAATAGGCTTAGCACCAAGATAAGTCAGAATCTCATGCACCACTATAGATGGATCAATACCAGAAATTTCCTTGTATGACCAAGCAAAAATGTCTTGGAATTCTTTAAAAATATGAGTATAAATCCTGATCTCATCTGGAGAACAGGAAACTCCAATATGAATGTTCTCGACATTTCCCAGCTTAACTAAAATATCAAGAGGCATTGTAGTAGTGATGTTTCCCATATTACCCTCCGACAAGACTTCATGCACCAAGATAGGTGTCTGAAGTGGGGGTGCAGGAAAATGAGAAACAAATACTTCAAGTCAGGAAGGCATCTCATCGAGGCTAGGAAGAAAAGAAGAATGATGATGTAGACTGTTCCATGGAATTTCATCCAGAGACATGAACTCAACGATAATCTCATCAGTGGGGAATGTCTTGTTCAAAGGATACAGATAATCCCAAGAACCTAGCTAGGGAGATGGCACGTAAGAGTCCAGGAGCGATTCTGAAGTGACCATTGAAGTTAAGACAATTTCTTGATAATTTATCTCCAATGGACTTAAAGGCATGACATCGCCAAATGAATCAATTTGATCTTCGGTAGGGATAATCCAAGGATCCATAGAGTACAAGATCATATTGACCAAATGAACATTTGGAGGTGGGAGAGAAAAGGTACCCATTAAATCAGAGTCTTTGAAGAGACTTGCCCCCACACTCTCGTAAGGAATATCAGTATTTACGATGTAAGGAATGTTGTCATTCGATTAACTAGAAGAAAAGAAGGACAGTTGATCAACTGTGACAATTTTTTCTTCATGAGGAAAACGAAGTATGCGGAAAAAATAAGACACCACAAAAAACATTGCGTGAGTCTAGTTTCGCCCAAGAAGAAGGTTGTAGTTGAGATTGGCATCTACAACTTCTAATTCTAATTCAACAGTCTTTCCTTCTAGTGTAATCAACAATTTCGTGAGAATACCATATGGACTTGAACCTCTGCCATCAAAGGCTTCCAAGGTATTAGGAGACTAGTTAAGAGAAGAAGAGCCAATGGATTTCCAACATGAAACTAACATGATGTAGGTAGAGGCACCTTCATCAATAACCATACGATGAATCATATTTAATTTAATAAGGACCTTTATTAGAAATGAAATATGATGAGGAAGACGAGGAACATGATTCTCTAGATTGAAAGTAATCAAACTCGAATCGGAAGGATCGATAACACCTATATTAGACAACAATGACTTCCGTTGTGTTTGACAGGAGAGGAGAACCTCCAAGGTGAACATCTTCAAAGGTGCTTGAGATAAATCCTCAACAATATTGTAATGTTGTGCAACTCTAGCATTCAGATTGAAAGATGACTTCTGAAGAACAACTTTGGGAGGTGGTCAGATGACAGTCTCACTGTTAGGGCACTCGATATGGAGTGGACTAAAACCGGATGGAGTAGAAGTAGAAGAAGTATCAATAGCTTATTTCTCCATCATCTGTTTAGGTGTGGATTGATAGTCCTTAGTTTGAGTAGTGATTGAGATAGGCGATGAATTTTTCATCATGAACACTTGGAACCTCAGGAAGTAGAAGACTGAGGTTGGTCTACTAACTGGGTCTGCTGTGATGTAAAGGGTTCTATTAAGATACTTGGAATCCCTTTGAACAAGCGACTAACTCCAGATCATTGGGGACAATCCTTAGTGTAATGATCCTCCTCACAAATGAGGCAAGGATATTTCAACTTTCTTCTAGAAGCATCATCAACAGAGGATTTAGGAGGTTCCTATTTTCTGGCATCAGCTTTGGCCTTACCTTTGCCCTTATTTTTATCTTTAGAGGTCTTATCTGCTATAGTAGGCTAGAGAGCATGCACCTTAGAGGTTTTACTAGGGCTAGATGAATTTTTGGAGGTATTATTGGAACTAATGTTCAAGAAAGATTTCTGCTTCAAAGAAGCTTTCGCGGAAGTCTGAGACACGGAACCAATCACACTGTCAACAGGTGGTGTATCTGTAGACTTTGATGTTGTTAGATCGGATGATTGTCTCAGAGCATCAGGTGACATCTCATACAATGTGCTAGATTGTGAATAGATCAAGTCTAAATATTGGGCACGGGTGATATATTGCTCTTCAGTAACACATCCACCCATAACTATGTCCTTAGCAATTTTGCTAACGAATGATTTTGTGAACCACTCTATGAACAACTCATCAGTAATATCAAAATTGTTGTGGCAACTTCGACATCTCCATCCATGGATTTGATCAAAAATGTGGGTTGTGGTGTCTCGGTTAAGGGATATAATTAAATGAGTGCCAGTTTCATGCTAAACTGACAATTGGAAATGAGTGAGGAAATCCATAGTGAGAGAGTTGAAGTAATCATAGGTACCTTGAGGAAATTCAATGTACCACTTAGCGGAAACACCTTTGAAAGTTGTTTGAAAGAGTCGAATATGGATAGAATCATCAACATACGAATTGGAGGAGCACCATAGGTGATATGTCATCATGTGGCCTTATGGATCCTCCTTAGCATTTCCCTCGAATTTGGAGCAGTCGCTTCGAATTTTCGTCAGAAGTAAAGGCCAGTAAGGCGAATAAAGAAGGGGATCATTCATGAGCCTTAAGACATTGGGTAGCTCTAACATAGCCAAGAAAGGTAATTGCGTGTTAAATAGCATAGGCCCTTTAAGGAGACCAGAACTATGGAGTCCATCCTTGTTGGTAAGGATGTTTCCACCATAGTGGAGGATTTTATCCATATGGAACTTGGTTTTGTCCCCACTAAGGGTTACCTTGCCCATAAGGTGGATTCGGTCTAGGATGGGATTTTTACTTCCCCGTCATATGTCATTGATAAGCATTATACGTGGCATACAGGTTATAAGGTTACTAAACCTATTGACCCTGGACGTAAGGAGATTGAACCTGTTGCTACACGGGTTGACCTTGACCTTGCAAAGGTTGGCCTTACTAATACACATATAAAGCTTGTTGTTGCCAAGGCTAACCTTGTTGCCGAAAGGTTGACTTTTCTAATTTAAAGGTTGACCTTACTGCTGCAAGGGTTGGTAGGACTACTGAACAAACGAATTTTGCGGCTGGAAAGGTTGTGACTACAGAAAAGGTTTCCCTTGCTATTGTGATAGTTTCCCTTGCTGCTGCAATGATTTCCCTTAATGCTACAAAGATTGCCCTTGCTACTGCAAAGGTAGCTGGATAGTTTATGGAGTCATACCCTGAGGGTATTGATAGTTCTCGAATTCGATCTAGCCATATCCACCAGGAATAGCAGATTGAACAGGCTGAAAATAAGGTGTAGCTTAAGGAATGTAAGATGGAATAACCCATGCTTATGAACCATATGGGACATAAGCCGGTTGGAATGGAACATGACCCATATAAGGCTACTAATGTTGGATGTTACCTAACCCGGATGGACCAACAGGGTTAGGAATAACACGATAATAATTTTGATTAACTCCAACCATGTAATTTTGTAATCCACTCACATTGGTTTCACATGACACAAGAGGAGAATTCGGATCTTGCCCCCAGGAAGTGGAACATTCTATCCACTTGATGGAGGGATAAAAGTAATTACTGAGACCCGACCTAAGAAATTCGATTGAATCGGAAGAGTCGATTGAAATGTCGAAACAAGTTGTGACAGAATGGTAAGTTGAACAAGAACTAAATTGATGGTAGTTTGTACAGTAGTTCGTGAGGTCATGTTTGAAACAAACCAACCTGATGTAGGCATAGCATTAGAAGACCAGATGGGGTTCTAATACAATGATGAGGCACTAGGAATACTCGAGACTAATTGAGCTAAATCGGTATAACCATGCGGTAACATGGGTCCACTAGTTTCACGATAGGTGAGAGACGAGATTCTTCTTATATAAGGAAAGCCTTTTGGAGGGAATTCACATCCATGCTCATCATCCATGTGAGGAGTATGGGTAGTAGAAAATTTTGAATGACCTGGAGAAGAGACTAATATTTCACCTTATGACTCTATAGATGGAAACAATTGGTGATAAGGAACCCAAGATGTACGAGGAGATAACTCCAAAGGAATACCAGGCCAATCATATGGACTGTAAGGGCATTGAGGAGATATCACAATAGAATCGAAAAATGGATTTTACGAATAGACAACAACCCTCTGTGGACTCTCAACGGTATGAATGGGATTATTAGAGGAATCCAGATCAAATTCTTAAGGTGACCAGGAATCCGATGGAGGTAGACGAGAAGATAAAGGTTGGATACCTGGAACGATACCAAGTTCAAAGACTTGATCCTCAAGTGAATGAGGAAGTTCCAGATGAACTCCTTGGGAGGACCCTTCAGCATCATAAAATGAAGGGGAACTATGAGATGGACTCAATGGTTTAGCCACGATGAATTCCTCTCAACAGAAGAAAAGAAAGGAAAATTCATTTAGGGCTCAAACAATCTTGAAATTTATAGGGAATTACTTAATATTGGTCCAAGAAGCAATTATTTGGGTTCGGCATGTTTATCGTGTGTAGTTATTGATTAGAAACAAAAACATTTCCTTTTGATCTTTTAAGAGTCAAGAAAAGGGAGAAAAGGTGACTCTAGTTGCTTTTGATAGTTTTGTGAGCTTGAAAGGACAAGTTGCTCGATGATATTTTCAAATTTAAAGAGTCAAGAAAGATCAAATGGCTACTTAGGTGAATCTAGGTAAAAGGAGTACCAAGTAACCATGAATTGCAATATGCACCTCAAGAAATAAATTTAACAAGGACTTGATGTACGTGAAGGAAATCTCCCTGAATGCTATATTTGGTGTATCACATTTATATGGTGGAAGACTCAGCTTCCTATAAATAAAGGTTTGTAACCTATGGGGGTCTCCCTTTATATACGTGATGGTACGGGGAGCACAAGTTCGTGTTAGCGTTGTCTAATGTTGAAGGTAACAACAAATGCTAAGTTTTAAAGATGTTGGAACATGTCTCTAACCTAGACCACTAGATATGAACATTAATGTTTCAAATGGTCCTTAGATTAATTGATAGATTTTAAAGTTGATCTTGTAATTATGTTTCAATTTCAAGGCCTTAATGATGTTACCTATTCCTAAAATGCAAACTAGATGATGAAATGAAATCCTTCAATTCGAAGAAAACTATCTATGTAGGGAAGAAGATCACTCATATCATGCAACAAAACAAATGAAAAAGTGCATCCATGACAATCTCCAAACACTAAATGAAAAATATGAAATATAATCTTTCATATAATAAGAAAATGAAATTCCAAATCAAATATTAAAGAAAAAATTCCTTAAGATATAATGATGGTTTTTTCTCTTTTTCAAAATGCAACTAACTTAATCTAGTTCAAAAGTAAAAGAGAATGCAAGCAAGCCAACAAATATGAAAATCTCTTTCACATAAATTATTTGAATGCAACTCATAATTATTTAGAAATTATGAAAAGAATAACACTTTCACTCTTCGAAACACAAAAATCAAAGTAAACACTTCCTTTTGATTCCAATGAGACAATCGATTTGTAATCTATCATTTGTCAAAGAGAAACTTAACTGACTTTCACAATATCCACTAATGAAAACAACTTAAGACACAAGAACCAAAAGTGATCTACAAAGTATGTCTGAACACATAAAGAATCTTTAACACCGGCAATTGATCTATGATAGGAAGACCAATGAGTGGACGAAGGTTGACCTAGAAGACCTAGAAACCCTAAAACACTAATCAAACTTCAAGCACACTCAAAACAAGTTAAAAGACAATTTCAATCAGATAATGACAGAGTCAATGAAGAGCACACTGGTAAACCATTGGGAGAAGGAAAATAGAACTGAAAATAAGAAAGAAAACCTTAAATTTCTTAATTTTATGCAATCATCGCATGTGTCAGGAGGAAAGTAGCGATCATCACTACTATAAATAGAAAACCCGTAATATCATCATGACTCTTAGGGTCAAACCCATAATGGTTGAGGAAAAAAAAAGAAACTCAAAATCTTCAAGAGCAGTTCAAATTAAAAACCTTCAGACATCTACCAAAAAGTGACATTAACTCTAGACAAGCAAAGAAGTCCAAAAATGAATTGTTGATCAAACTCGTCAAAAGACAAGGTGAAGAAAGGGAAGGAAAGGGTCATAGGCTCCCCAGTGGAGTCACCATTGTGTTGACATCCCTCTAGCCCAATGAGTGGGTCTAGCAACTGAAGTGATAATCAACTAGACATATTCCTAGATAATAATTGAAAAGTAGAATGAGAGAGATGACCTACCTTGCTCTAATGTTGCTCTGATTTCCTTTGTTGAGATCCTCGAACTGCTTGTGTCATGGAATTATTCCTGCTGCTTTTAGTGCTTATGTACCTAGATAAGTGACCAAGAGATAACAAAGCATTCCAAAACCAATAACAAATCCAATAATAACCTACTTAGCTGATTAAGGAATGCCAAGCTAATACATACATGAACATATATATTTTGGGAAGATGAACCAATAGTTGTATATCATTTAAAGAATAAAGGGAATCTTACAACCATAGCCTTGATGTTTAAAGGCTCTCCTTGAGTGGTAATCCAAGTCCAAGCCAATAAACTCTTCAAACACTCCTCTAAGTCTAATGAATAAACTCTAAGCACAAGCTCAAAATAGGGGTGCAAATGGACATAGACCAACCATTTGGGAATGGGAGAGGAGGAATTTATAGGTTGGGAGAGGGAGTTAGGACTTCTCCAAAGATAGGATTAAGCCCACATCTCAAGGAGGTAGCTCATAGGGATGAGACCAAGAGGTCAAATTAGGAGGATTCGACCTCATCTATGAGAAAACAACTCCAGCTCGTCGTTCTGGAAGATTCTAGATCACAAAGCTTCTCATCCTCTTTGGTAAAGCTTCCTTTTTGAGACCATCACAGGTTTGAAAGGGAATAGAGTGATGCTATCACTGCACTAACTTAGTGCAACAGACGATCATCATGGTTTTGATCTTCATAGGAGCAATGACCCTCATTTTAGGGTTTTAAGAGCTATTTCTTCACGAAAAGCTCCATATATTTTCCAAGAAAAGTTAAAGGAGGGATCTGAACTATATACATGGATGAGTATGTTGTATAATGATCATGTTTCAGGCACTTTAGGGTATGTCATAGGGAAGTGTAGGAGGTGTGACAAAATACTATGTAACAATAATCTTTTCGGATAAGGTGGACCAGTCTAACATCCTCTAGTAACAATAGTTTGTGAAGGGCTTTTTTGCTTTATAGGAATCAATGCTGGCTCATCCCCTATCATTCTCTGTTCTGATTCTGAGACTTCATCATCGATATGTTGAGCAATTATAGGTGAATCCTGAGTATTGACCACCTAAATTGATTGGATATTTAATTCGTTACATTCCATAGTGGAAATACTATATGCAGGGAGGTTGAGTGTCTTAACCTATTGAGCCCCTCTATTATTTGGATTTGGATTGGATTGGACAGGAAATTGAGGACGAAGAGGAGGATTACTAGTGGGCGCATTAGAAGGTAATTGTAGCTTCTATTGTGGCATAGGTTGGGAGAATTCTCCTAAACGAGGAGTAGAGGTCCATGAAAATTCGAGGACCATGAAGAATTTGGACCAGATTGAGGGTACCAGGGTTGTGAGGGCATTGGATATTGATAATACTGCAGCCAAGAAGGTGAAAAAGGTACATACATCTAAGCAACTTTCATGTTATTAAATATTGAGATAGGTCTTGAGGCACAAATTTGGGGACCATGAAGATTTTGGACCAGATTGAGGGTACCAAGGTTTCCAGGGCATTGGATATTGATAATACTATGGCCAAGAAGGTGAGAAAAGTATATACTGTAGACCAAAATTCATATTATTAAAATACTGAGATGGGTCTTGACGCATAAATTGATTCATGTTCAGCGGTCATGGTTTCCATGGTTTCCTTGATCCCATAAAATAAGGCTGGTCTACTTGCTCATTTGTTCCCTGAAATACTACCTTCAATCTAGGAAGAGACATGAAAGTGCTGGTGGAATGACTTTGTTCACATATTGCACAAGTATCCATGAAATTTAATGGACATTCCTTCAACGAATGCTTCTTCCTACATTAAGGGCAGAAAATAGACATGGCCTTCTCTGCTTCCACCTGCTTCTACTTCACCTACAACATCTCTAGTTGCGATGATAATGTGCTCAGGATATCAGTTCTCAGGTTGTCGGGGAGATTCCAAATTTCAGCATTTTTAATTCCACTGTTAGATGTTTTGAGAGTTTGGATTCCCTTCCTCTGTCTCATATCCCCTCGTGAACACTTGATGCATAATTCAAAGATGGTATCAAATTCTTCCTCTGATATATCTCCTTTCCTTACTACGTTCAATAGCTCTACCTATTCCTCCCTCAATGCTTTGAGAAATATGATCTTCAAGATATTCATATCCAGGTCATTGTAACCTAATCTCTACAAACTATATTGAAAATATTCCACAAAATATTCCATATTATCATCTCCTTTCTACATAATATTAAATATTTCTTCCTTTACATCCTGGGATTTGCAGTAGTCCTTATATATCTCGAGGAAAACCATATTCATATCATCTCGTGTAGTAATATATCCCCCCCTTAAACCCATAAACCATATCAAAGTTGTTCCCTTGAAAGTAGCAGGGAATATATTCAATTTGTGAGAATCAGAAATATAATCATACCCTAGGAAAACAACATCAAATTCAAAAAGGAATGTGTCCGGTTCTTCAGAAGTAAGACCATGGAAATTAGGTAGTGTTGTCAAAGGAATAGGCTTCATAGGTGCATCATCTCATATATCTCCAATTGGAAATTCGATTGAAGAAGTTGTAGGAGCCATGAATATCTGTTAACACCCACTTGGAATTTCATCAGGTTATGGCTTTGGCTGTTCTATAATAGGTGATTGAATTTGTTTAAAAACACTCCCTTGATCAAATGGCACTAAGAATTCCCTCAAATCTTCTTCCTCTGAACTTGAAATATGCAGCTGCTCAGATCCTCTACTTGCTACTTCTTCTTCCCCAAATTTTAGTTCTGTTATTGGAGGAGGTTATGGTTGTGAAAATGATTGTCCTCCAGATATCATATGACATCTTACCCTAACATCAACTCATGACAATGATCCAGACTCATCCCTTAAGATGATCTCTTAGATGTAATTTTTTCTGCCCAAATCAATCCCTTTTCTTTTCGTGGGCCTCCCTTTGCCCCTTTTATTGGTGTCTCTATTCATACAGTTAGGAAATAAAATGGAAACATTAAAAAAAATCAAAATCTCAAGACCTGGAGAAGGATAAGAACTTCCGTCCCTAGGACGAGAGAGTGGCCCCTAAATAAAACAAGAGAAAATAAACAAATCACAAATATCAAGCTCAGGACCTGAAACAGGGTGAAAGATAAAAATTCCCTTCCTAGGACAAGAGAGAAATACTTATGAAGGCCTTAAAAAGAAATCTAAAGCTCTAGACCTAGAGCAAGGTGATAAAAACTTCCTTACCTAGGATGGGAGAATAATCCTAAAAAAAAAACAAGAAAAACAAGAAACCAAACAACCAAATGAAATCATACTCAGGACTTGGAGCAAGGTGTAAGCTTCCTTCCCCGAGATGAGAGATTAGTCCTATGCTCAATACTAGTTGTACTTTTGCACCTTTGATAGTGTCCTCAGCAATGACGCCAAAATGTTGGTGTTAAAGTATGAATCATTCAATTCACCCAATCCACATTTAATTGTCAAGGCTATACCAATTGTTTCAAGGCTATCATGCACTATATATGTAGGCCATGGTTTCCCTACCCAACAATGAAAATTAATTATAGATTCATCAATGTGTAACAACAAATAAGAGTAACAACAAGTAATAAATGTAACAACAATAAGAGTAACAACAATTAGGATTCACAACAACACATTCATAAACATTCACATGAACCATAAACTCATAGAAATAAACCTAAAACACATCTAATCCATCAACACTTGGTTAGGGGAGTGGGCTCAACTACCTGATCAGGGCTATCGCGAGATCAATGAATCACGATATACTCAGAGGATAAAATTGTCATTAATTAAAGAAATAGTACAAGTATGATGTTATAGACTCAAAGTTAGAGTATTTCTCCTATAACCTTAATGACTCTTAACAAAGATAACTTTCACAGCCCATACCTCTACTTTATACATTTTTTCAATAATACCGCTCCTAGAATTATGACACTATCTACCTTTGATTACATGGTGTTTTTCAAAACTAAACAAAATGTAAAATATAGTACCATGTTAATCGAGGGATTGATTCACCATTGCAGCCAATGTTCAAGGATAGCATAGCCAGCATTGACGATATCATCCAGTGAATCAATGTCCTAGTCATTCTCCCTTCAAAGACATGACATGAAGTATACCTAATCGTTTTAAGATATAGATTAACCATTATTGGCGTGAAATGGATAAAAAGAATAGGGTAAAAGGGTGAGCAAAAGTATGAAAATCTAGCCACCAACAACTACTATTATGGTTTGTTAATGGTTTCTCTCACATAATGTATGCCAAATTTGAATATTTAAAGATAAATTGGAATAAAAGTTTAAATTAGTCTTAATTTTGATTCATCCCCCCTCTCATTATTAACATTGTTTCCAGCAATTGGTATCAGATCCAAGTTCCTTCAGGAATAGATTAACCGCTCAAAGGTAGATCAAAGGGAAACAATGGCTAATCAAACTTGCTTACAACATAAGGATTTCAATCTTTAAATGGATCAGGGTATGTACTTTGGAGGGTTAGAATGGAAGCCTATTTAATGGCTTTGGATGTTGATGTATGGTGCTCCTTATTGAATGGAGAAAAGAGTGAGCATAATGAAGAGGTCAAGGAAATCATCATGCAAGGGATGTTTGAGCTAGATGTTGATGAGGTAAGTCATTGCGAGACACTAAGGGAAATTATTGATAGATTGCAATGTATATATGGAGAATATTGCAATGAGGCTCAAGAGAAGGTTCGAGAACCTTTTTGATCAAGTAATGAACCCAAACCTATGAAGGCTACTAATAATGATAAGAAGAGAAGGAAGACGAAGGAGAAGGAATCTAAAAGGAAAGGTACTAAAAAACTTGAAGATATTTCTTCCTGTGAGCAAACTACTAATCTTCACTCCAAGGATGGTGAAGAAGGAGACCTGGATGAGAGGCCATGAAAATCAAAAGGTAAGCTATTGCTTTATGATAAATGTAAATAAGTAGATCACTCATTATCTAGATGTTCATGTGAATAAATTGAGGATAGAGATTGACATGCATCTAGTAATAGTACTCAAGATAGGCCTACTTTAGTAGTAATAGAAAAAGATGGATCCTTGGAAGAAGAAGAGGGATCCCAAGTGGGCTCATCCATAGGAGAAAATAAGAGTACCCCTATTAGTGATGAAGAAAGAATACCCCTCAGACCTGTGGAAGACTCCATGGACACACAGATGGATTTATATCTTTGTGGTCTCTCAACTAGCACCTCTAATAGTGAATAAGATGATCTCGATGAAAGGATCTTTCTTAGAAAGAAGATGATCTCTATTCTAATAGAGATCATGAAGATATAAAAAATAATCTAAATTAAAAGGAGCAATTGCATGAGAATGAGCTTGAGAATGAGAAGTTGAGAAAAACAATAGTTGATCTAAATTCTCAACAAGAAGAGGCTAGTAGATTAAATGGGAGGCTAACCATTTATCTAGAAGAAATAGAATCTCACTGTGAGAGACTACAAGTTGAAGTAGTCTCATTGAGACATGACTTAGAAAAGTCAAATAAATAATTGCCTCAATACTAGAAGCTTGAGGATAGAACAAAGGCTTTGAATGAGTTTCTAGTTAAGCAGAGATCCCCACTCATCAAGGTTGTTTTGGGCCCTGAAGAAGAATCAAGCTCCAAGAATGAAAATACTCAAGGGTTAGATATCCAAGTAAGGGTAGTTGGAGGTTCCAACAACAACAAGGGAAAAAATGTTGTTTTACAGCAATAACAACAAGGAAATCCTTAGAAACAAGAGAAGAAAAGGTAACAACAAAATGGTAGGAGGCTATAGTAAGTACAGTAGCAAAAGAGAACCAAGAAATAGCAAGGAAGCAATGCAAAATGTAATGGAAGGAACTTGAAGAACCAACAAAGGGACCTTCCCCCTCAAGGACAAAGCCCTCAAAGAAACTGTATCTTTAGTCCTCAAAAGCACTTTAATGGATATTGTTTTTCTCACAATAATTTTGGACACAAAGCCATAGACTGTAGTTGGCATGCAAGAAAACAAGACATGTTGGGTAGTAGCAACCCAAGAATGTGAAAAGTAGCTAGGAGAAGGCGTGATTGCAACAATAGAGGTGGGGACAAGAATTCTAGTAAATATGGCAGGTCCATTGCTCCATTCTTAAGCCAAACTGAATGCTACAACTATGGAAACTTTGGGCACGAGGCAACACATTGCAGATATGGGAATAAAAAAAATGCTTCTTAGCATATGCATGCAAATGTTAGCTTTGGATTTGAAAACAAGAAGAAAAAATGGAGTAAAATAGTATGAGTCTGTCTTTAGTTCTCTATGTCAAAAGAGAAATTTGAAATGATGAGGAATAAATCAAAGGAAAACCAAGAAGAATCATCCTCTTACCTTTGTGGTGTACCCCTCTGTAAGGCGGAAATGAAATAAGAATATTTGGGTGAAGAAAGAGGAGGTGAAGGAGAAGTGTCCTCCAACCATGTGTATCCTAGAGAAATCTCAAACATAGGAAAAGAAGCATCTTGAGGATAATGATCGTATCAGGATTCGACCATTGAAGGTTTGGAAGAAGAGGGAAGATGATCTTCTTACAGGGAGTAGATCCTCTATTTCTCTTTAGTAAAGGAATATAACAGCCTCAAGGGAGGTCAAATAAGTTAGATGCAGAAAGCTATAATAAATTGATAGAGAGGTGAAATTGATTGTTGAAGGTATGGTCGTGCTCCCCTTGTTGATTACATTAATGTATTTGTTTATTTCAAATGTATCAACATTGAAAGAGAAAGGAGGAGTGTAGCCAACTAAGTTTCAGGGGGAGTACACAAAAAAATCTTATGCTGTGGGAAGAAGAAGATGAGCTACAACATAAGTGTGGATTGAAAAAAGGTCCAAAGTCAAGTTAGGTCCATACGATCTGTCCTCACACAGATGCAAGGGATAAAATGCGGGATATTAGAGAGAATTGTCTCAGGGAGAGATTATTTATCAAGAAATAACAAGAAACAATTGTCAACCTCAGGAAGAAAGATTGCATGGTAAATGAAAGGTTTACATCTTGGGTGAAATACCCTTATTTATTTTAAGTTGTGAATTTTATTTTTCTTAGTAGTCTTGTGTTCATGAAACACAATAGGTACAAGCTTTGACTTCCCTTTAGTTTTTCGTTGGTATCGATGTCAATTGATTGTCTGGGTTCATATGGAGTAACCTTTTATGCAAATGGGAATTTCTTTCTAAAAAGAAGTATTAGAGTTTTCCTGGTACAATATCCAATTTGTATAATCCTTTTTGGTACAATTGTTATTATTAAAGCAGCACTCCATATTTGGAGTATCCTGATCTCAAGGGGAGAAGTGTTTAAGATGATCAAGATAAGTGAGCATAAATGATGTAGCAACAAAAACAATGAACGATCAGCTGAATGCATCACTAATGATTGGTATTTGCAGCAACATCAATACCATGCAAAATTTAAATTAGTATCGATTTCTTTTTAATTAGTAAAAAATGTGCATTGACAGAGATAATATTCAGTCGAAAACCATAAGGTGTCAAAAACTAGAGGCATTCAAAGAAGAGAGAGTATATTTTCACGGGGATCATATCACATATGTCTAGTTTATAGAGCAACAACAACTATTAGTCCTTGAAGAGAAGTCTGCAGAGAAAAATGCTTATCAACAACTAGACTCTTGGTCATTAATAGTCAGTGATTGCACGGGAAAGGAGAAGCACCCTGTAGCCCTTTTCCATTAATGTCAAAGGGGGTGAGAATCTTATTGGAGAGAAATTTGTGATGGCCCAAGCTAAGGAAAGAAGGCCATTGGTGGCCCATGCAAGGATATGTGTGGAAGCATCATGAGGATTGACCATCAATGTGGAGAAGTGATGAGGTGTTGCCATCAATGCCAAAGGGGGAGATTGTTGGACTATTTCCATTTCCTAGATGGTTGGTGGTATAAAACGTGTTGGAATTGATGACAAAAATCATGCTGGGAGATGTGTTGGAAAATTTGGCATTGTCATATTGCTAGTAATATAAAGAGTGTTGTAATTGATGTCAACCAGACTTAGCATGGATGTTGGTTACAACAAATGTGATGGCATGATGTTAGGTAGGTTAGCATTGATGTCCACTAGCCTAGTTATGATGGTAACTAGATTATCATTGATGTGCTTAATTTGTCAAGCTCGGGGGGAGTCCCATGGTTGCTGCAGTCTCTTGTAGAGAATCATCATAGTAGTAGGCTTATTGGAGAAGCCATAAAATAATGGGTATGATGGTTCAAAGTCCCAGAATTTGGAGGATATTCTAACTCTATATATCAATTTAGATACTTTTGGAGATAAAAAAATTGGTTAGTAGTCAGAAAGAGCTTTCTAACGGTAAGTGGAAGTCTACAATTGACCTCCTAGATTAGGAGTTATAGTCAGATAAACTTGGTAGAAAGAAAATCTCATTCACTCAAGACTTAGGCATATTTTGATCTAAGGTCGGGACTTAGGTGAGTCAGGCCTAGTCGGAGGTTGAGCTGTGTAACCAAGTTAGCAGGAGAACATATCTCCAACCCCCAACCCCCGACCTGTGTGGGACCAGTTCCTAGTTGTGCATGTTTATTACTCAGAAATTGGGCCTAGTTGGAGGTCAAGACCATGTAACAAAGTTGGCAGGAGAACATCCTAATCCCCTGACACCCAACCTATGTGGGACCATCTGAAATTTAGGAGTCAAGCTTAATTGGATTTTGGGATTGCGTAGCAAAAATGGAAGAATGTGATTAGTTCACGGTGATTTTTTGGAAGCAACATGAAAAATGATGTCAATGTGATGTGGCAGTAGGAAGGACATGTGGCAGGAAGATTCGACAGTTTTGGATGGCCTAATGGGTGAAATCCAGGTGACAGATGTCACCATATAGAAGGTGTCACGTGGCCCACATGATGTCATTACAACGTGAGCTAATGATGTAGAAAAGCTTCGAATTTTGAGCCAAGGGGTTGTTTTGTGAAGTGTTTCTTGTGTATTCGGTCTTCGGCATTGAATCGACAAAACAAGCGCAGAGAAATGGAAAAGGCATTTTTAATCAAGCCTATAGGTAGGTTAGGGTTGAGGAAAATTCAGGTGCACAAGAAAATAGAGTGGGGCTAACCCATGACCTTCCAATCTCCCGGACAACAGTGAAAGGTGTACCCATGAGTTAGTTTTGCATGGTTTTCCTGTGCTATTGGTGACTTCACTAACTATGGGAGAGCACCTTGTTTCCAATATTAATAGTGACTGTAGAGAATAGAAGCACAAGGAAGTGAGGAACATGATTACACAAATTCTTGAATGGAGTCAGTGGGGACTATTGTAGGCAAGAGACAAAGACAGAGAGGACCATGATTTGCACAAGTAGCAGTTGACTCTAGAACAACCATGCTTGATATTTCTTGCACACTACAAGGAATCAATTCAAAAGATGGTTGGATGCAGAAGAGCTTATTACCAAGTCGAAAAATATTGGGCATTGTGTGCCAAATTGTTCATGGCCATAGTTGGAATAAGAAAGGTTGGAGTATCTAAGTAAATGCGCACAGAAGTGTTGGTCGCTAGAATAATGGAAATTGCAAAAACTCTTGGCTCAAAGAATAGATCAGACCACGGTTGCACAAGATGAAATAATGGAGTCTGTCATGACCTGAGATAAGGCATCCATGATATTTCTTCCATGCTACGAGGAATTGAATGAATATTAGAGCCTCATGGACATGAAATTTGTTGTTGGAGTGTGCAGGTTAACTCAATATTTATCTCTCATCATGGGAACACTCAGGTGCCCATACTCATGTTTAATGCAACAACAATAGGTGAGAGAATGAATCCCATTCTCAATGTTTAATGAGGTTGTAGTGCCTATGTATTAGACACATCAAACAAAATGAGTTCTAAGTGCAGGTGTTATAGACATATTTGGGCACTGCAACCCCAATCACATATGTCGATAAACCAAGGGCTCTCAAACCCCTAAAAGTGTTGTTTCAAACCCTAAAGGATCAAGGTCAACTGATTACATCATTTCCCATAAGTTCTCCCTGAAAAACAACTCAGAACTGGTCAAAACTGGACCATACAGACTGCTCCATGCTAAGGGTGTGATGCATCTCACCTATTACAAACAAGGGGTGTGATTCATATTTAAAATCCCTTCTGTAGGGCGCGATGAGTGAGAGTAGACAAATGGAAAAGGAAGTTGGCTAGGTGGAAACTCAGAGAATATTATAGAGACTGCTTATATGACACTTGCCTCTCTGAATTCGCCCAGGGATGAGTAAGAGATCATGAAATATCCAAGTGGAACCAAGAACTATCAGTGAAATGACACTAATATAAAAACCCAGAAGCTGACTCACCCCCCTGCAAATATCTATATATGGATCCCTCATGCTAGAGGTCTAGGGGGCTAGAATTTTGTATTTGGTAAGGAAGTGCTATTGGTTTCTCAGTGAAACATTGTATTGTTGGGTGATCTATCTTTTCATGAGGTTAAGAGGGCTTTCATGTTGGGAGGATGGCACTGGATCAGACAACTGGGTTGTAATCCTCTCTTCTACTACTTTTATAAATAAAGTTATTTGAGTGTTCCTCCATATACTTGTATATTTCTGAATCTTGTATTTGTGTATGCATTTGTATGGTTAATGTACATCCGATTCTACATTGTTTATTGTTATAGATCTCTATGCTTTGATGGTATTTTGCTACTTTGCCTCTACAAGTGTTCTCTGAAGCAGGATAAGTGAAAAAGGAGTGGCGAAGCTCTATCAAAGGAGAGAGGAAACAAGCAAAGGCCAAGCGGAAGACTAAGGTTTGTGCTCTCTGCTTCTCTCTCATCTATCTCCCATAAAGGAAAATGCAAGTTACTTTGAATTGTTTGTTTCTAAGATAGCTACCCATCTTAGTGGGACTAGCAGATCTAAGTAGACACTAGTTTTCCTGGAAAAAAATGGCGACTCCACTGGGGAGCAAATAGTTTGTTTGTTTGTTACTGTTGTTTGCTTTATCAACTATAGACGGAGCCTAAAGTTAAGCCAGCTAGCCTTCGAACTGCTTTTGCTATGTAACTGCAAAGTAGATCAATGTTGCTTCAGTCAATCTCTAGGTTGGTTTATGAATTGAACATTTGATTTGCAAACATCCTAAGTGCCCTGGTGGTAGCTCAAACCCCTAAAAGTGTTGTTTCAAACCCTAAAGGATCAAGGTCAACTGATTACATCATTTCCCATAAGTTCTCCCTGAAAAACTACTCAGAACTGGTCAAAACTGGACCATACAGACTGCTCCATGCTAAGGGTGTGATGCATATCACCTATTACACACAAGGGGTGTGATTCATATTTAAAATCCCTTCTGTAGGGCGCGATGAGTGAGAGTAGACAAATGGAAAAGGAAGTTGGCTAGGTGGAAACTCAGAGAATATTATAGAGACTGCTTCTATGACACTTGCCTCTTTGAATTCGCCCAGGGATGAGTAAGAGATCATGAAATATCCAAGTGGAACCAAGAACTATCAGTGAAATGACACTAATATAAAAACCCAGAAGCTAACTCACCCCCCTGCAAATATCTATATATGGATCCCTCATGCTGGAGGTCCAGGGGGCTGGAATTTTGTATTTGGTAAGGAAGTGCTATTGGTTTCTCAGTGAAACATTGTATTGTTGGGTGATCTATCTTTTCATGAGGTTAAGAGGGCTTTCATGTTGGGAGGATGGCACTGGATCAGACAACTGGGTTGTAATCCTCTCTTCTACTACTTTTATCAATAAAGTTATTTGAGTGTTCCTCCATATACTTGTATATTTCTAAATCTTGTATTTGTGTATGCATTTGTATGGTTAATGTACATCCGATTCTACATTGTTTATTGTTATAGATCTCTATGCTTTGATGGTATTTTGCTACTTTGCCTCTACAAGTGTTCTCTGAAGCAGGATAAGTGAAAAAGGAGTGGCGAAGCTCTATCAAAGGAGAGAGGAAACAAGCAAAGGCCAAGCAGAAGACTAAGGTTTGTGCTCTCTGCTTCTCTCTCATCTATCTCCCATAAAGGAAAATGCAAGTTACTTTGAATTGTTTGTTTCTAAGATAGCTACCCATCTTAGTGGGACTAGCAGATCTAAGTAGACACTAGTTTTCCTGGAAAAAAATGGCGACTCCACTGGGGAGAAAATAGTTTGTTCGTTTGTTACTGTTGTTTGCTTTATAAACTATAGACGGAGCCTAAAGTTAAGCCAGCTAGCCTTCGAACTGCTTTTGCTATGTAACTGCAAAGTAGATCAATGTTGCTTCAGTCAATCTCTAGGTTGGTTTATGAATTTAACATTTGATTTGCAAACATCCTAAGTTCCCTAGTGGTAGCTCAAACCCCTAAAAGTGTTGTTTCAAACCCTAAAGGATCAAGGTCAACTGATTACATCATTTCCCATAAGTTCTCCCTGAAAAACTACTCAGAACTGGTCAAAACTAGACCATACAGACTGCTCCATGCTAAGGGTGTGATGCATCTCACCTATTACACACAAGGGGTGTGATTCATATTTAAAATCCCTTCTGTAGGGTGCGATGAGTGAGAGTAGACAAATGGAAAAGGAAGTTGGCTAGGTGGAAACTCAGAGAATATTATAGAGACTGCTTATATGACACTTGCCTCTCTGAATTCGCCCAGGGATGAGAAAGAGATCATGAAATATCCAAGTGGAACCAAGAACTATCAGTGAAATGACACTAATATAAAAACCCAGAAGCTGACTCACCCCCCTGCAAATATCTATATATGGATCCCTCATGCTAGAGGTCCAGGGGGCTGGAATTTTGTATTTGGTAAGGAAGTGCTATTGGTTTCTCAGTGAAACATTGTATTGTTGGGTGATCTATCTTTTCATGAGGTTAAGAGGGCTTTCATGTTGGGAGGATGGCACTGGATCAGACAACTGGGTTGTAATCCTCTCTTCTACTACTTTTATCAATAAAGTTATTTGAGTGTTCCTCCATATACTTGTATATTTCTGAATCTTGTATTTGTGTATGCATTTGTATGGTTAATGTACATCCGATTCTACATTGTTTATTGTTATAGATCTCTATGCTTTGATGGTATTTTGCTACTTTGCCTCTACAAGTGTTCTCTGAAGTAGGATAAATTAAAAAGGAGTGGCGAAGCTCTATCAAAGGAGAGAGGAAACAAGCAAATGCCAAGCGGAAGACTAAGGTTTGTGCTCTCTGCTTCTCTCTCATCTATCTCCCATAAAGGAAAATGAAAGTTACTTTGAATTGTTTGTTTCTAAGATAGCTACCCATCTTAGTGGGACTAGCAGATCTAAGTAGACACTAGTTTTCCTGGAAAAAAATGGCGACTCCACTGGGGAGCAAATAGTTTGTTCGTTTGTTACTGTTGTTTGCTTTATAAACTATAGACGGAGCCTAAAGTTAAGCCAACTAGCCTTCGAACTGCTTTTTCTATGTAACTGCAAAGTAGATCAATGTTGCTTCAGTCAATCTCTAGGTTGGTTTATGAATTGAACATTTGATTTGCAAACATCCTAAGTGCCCTGGTGGTAGCTCAATAACCTCATTAGATCACACCCCTATACTTTTTGTTTACTGTCTATCATAAGCTTGGCCTAAATCCCTGAACTTAACTGCAAACTGTGGGTGAAAACCAAGCTCATTCTCATCCCTGGACCATCGCACTATCTCTCATTGGTAGTCTGGATGCATCGCACCTCGTGTGTGCTGCAGGTGAGATGCATCCCTATTTTCCTTAAGGACAGGTGTGATGATTAAATGACTTTGTTTCTCTCTCCAGATTTTGGTTTTTTCTTCATTGTTTTCAGCTCTATTCAGTAGTTTTTCTGCTTATGATCAGCATATCATTGTTGAAGCCTTCTTCCTTCACAGTCTTCAGCCTCCATTGATAAAGAATTGTGAATGTTATATGTATTTTTCATCATTTACAGTCCTCCTTTGTAAAAAGTAGCTTAATCAAACTGTCATCTTTTGATTCGAAAGTATCACAACTGTTGTTTTGAGTCAAGGAAAAGAGTGTCATAAAGTATTCCTCTTTTAGATAGTCGATTGTACTTTTTCCATTGCATTTGATTTGAATTGTCGATTCTTTGAAGTGTCGAAAGTAGTTTTCCATTCGAAAGTGAAAGTGTCGTCTTAGTCTTCCTTTCATTTTTTGAAAGGAAATTGTTAAAGTGTCGCTTTGAAGAAAATTAGTTCTGATCTGTACTTAGTTTTCTTTTTTGCATTCTCACATTAAGGAAATGGAAAAACAAATACATGCATGTGCATTTGCATTTAGACTGCATGTGGAAATTGATTTAGGAAAAGTCCATTTAGTGTGTGCTCTCTGCTCTATGTTGAAAGAATCTTACTCTTCTTTCCTTAGTAGCTAGAATTTTCATTGCTAAAAGAAAATAAATGACTATTTATCATTTTAGATTGCATATTTAGGAATTGTACATCTACATCACATGGTGAACCTTGAAAGGCAAACTTCTTAAGAAAGATCAACTATAAAATAAACCTCAATGAACATAAAAATGCTTTGGAACCTAACGCACGACATCTAGAAGTCTAGGCTAGAGATGTATTCTGGCATCGTAAAGCCTGGTAACTATCGTTTTCATTGTAGGGTTGGTGATTCCTCCTTTTTGATATGGCAAGTTCCAGTATGAACTTGTGCTCCCACCTACCATCGAGTATATATTGGGAGACCACAATAGGCTGATATCCTTTATCCTTAGGAAGTCATGTCTGCCACCCTATTGATCGTAATTCACTGAACATAGCATTTGGGAAGATTGACTACCGTACATAAATTCCTTGGTAATTTCTCTATAATTTACTACCAAGGTGTATATTGCATTTTTACGATTGGTTTGGTAATCCCTCTGTCTAGATTTCTAGAGTAGTCACTTTCATTCCTTTTCGAATCCTTAAAAGAAAAGGTCCATCTGAGCACTTGTCACTTTAGGCTCATTAAAAATCGAAGGTGACTACAGTTATCTTTAGTTTTTTTCTCGACTCTTAAAAATTGAAAAAGCAAGTTGTGTCAAAGCGTCATAAAATTCATTTAATTTGGAATAACATTTTCCCCTTTTGATTTTGAGTTGATCAAGTAATCCACAATCATGGAAGAAAGTCAATCAAAACCATGTCATTCGCAGAGACTAATGAGTCAACCATCTTTGACTCCAGAAACGAAACCATTTCGGGCCAAGCGATCTCATTTAACTAGGTCGAAATCACCTGGTTTTTTTGAAACTTGTGTTTCAACATCATCAGAGATTCTAGTGACTCCAATTATTTCTGGTACCCCTGCCTTTACAAAAGAAGTTCCGCAGTTACAAGAGGACATTAGAACTGATCCTAGTGTAATGGTAAACACTTATATTCCTAAACCAGCTCCATCTAGGGCTACTTCAGAAGGTGTCACCCCTCCAGTATCTGTTGTTGTAGAAAATATACCTTCTTCGGCACTGGAAATATTTTATGGACCTGACGGTTTTTCTCTTCCACCTCGAATGATTGCTATAGAAGAGATTGTGGAGGATGTTCCATCTAGTACCCCATTTCATTTTGGAACTGGGATCCACCTATATCTTTCTACCACAGAATTTAGTTATTTTAATCACCCTTCATCGCAAGTTCCTATCGAATCGCTAGGAAATCTTTTGGATAGACTCGATATGTCTGAACAACCGTCGACATCTAGGACTGTGTCATCTGATACAGTAGCGCAGAACCTCCTGCCACTACTTCGACAATTTTCGTTGGTATACCATCTATCCCAACTAGTTCTCAACCGCTAGTTGGAGTCCACCTAGGGACTGTTTCGACAGCATGGTCTATTCCTATTTGTTCATCTGGAATCTTATCTGAAATTTCTTATGTTGAGACTCAGCAAATTGATCCTTAAAATTAGTATCAATTTTGCCAGTCTAGTCTCCAAAGACCAATTTACCCTTTGAACACTCGATTTCTTCCATATGGGGGGTAGTATGCCTTTTCATTGTTCCTTCCAGGAGAGCAACCATATGAGATTTCATAACAAAATTCGGGTCATGTTGGGATTGCATCCAGTGGTTGAGTGCCAATACTGCCTCAACAACCAACAGTTGTATATTCAATGCAACCAAATCAACTTGTGTTGAACATTCCCACTACGCCGGCTGTTGTGACTGTGTCGCAAGTACAAGCGTTGCCTATTGCATGCCAACCTCAAGTCTCTCAGGTTGTAATACAACAACCTCTTGTCTGCACGACTCAATCACAACCGTAGATTAGTGGCTCCTTAACTGAAGTGACTCAGGCTCAAACGGGTACTATCACCCCTCATCTTGGTCAAACATAAAGTATTGGACAACAGAAAATGGTCCAAAAACCATGGCTGGTGCAATATCAACAATCACAATTCCAACAAGCTTACTGAGGACCTAAGCAACAAAGCTTTGCGGGTAATGGGCAGCCATATATTCAAAAAAGTTATGAACAATCATATTATAATGGTTATGCCCATTAAGATTATCAAAGTTATCAGCCTCAAATACATTATGCTGGTATGTAAAGACCCACTACTCAGGTGATCCCATCTTATCTAGGGTATGCTTCGCCAAACCTGAATCGACAGTTGCCTTTCGTAGCAACTTTAGAATTACCAGATCTGAATCAGCCAACAAATGATCTAATTGCTTACACCCTTTGGTGGCCAGCGATTCCTCATAAACTTCCATAAGATATTCCTAAATTCAATGGAAATAAGGGTGAAGATCCATCGAATCATGTAATGACCTTTCATTTGTGGTGTTCTTCCAACACCCTCAATGATGATTCGATTAGGCTTCACCTTTTTCAGTGAACGCTAACTGGTCCGGCAACAAAATGGTAGATTGAATTACCTAGAGCTTCATTCGATAACTTCAGTGCCCTCACCACCACCTTTTTAACTCATTTTCAGTTACCCATAAGGTACGAAATAGGAACATAGCTCCTTACCAATTTTAAACAGAGAATAGCCACTCATATATATGATCATATTCATGAGTGGCGATCTCATCGTTGAATGGTAGAGACATATGTTCTTGATCAACTTCTAGCTGAATGGTTTATTAAGTCATTGTTACCTTCTATTACAGAAGATGTGGCCAAGGAAGGAGTTGTCACTGAAGAGAAAGTCTTTGCTCGTGCACAATATCTAGACTTGATCTATACTTAGTCTGGCACGCTCTATGACATAATTCTTGATGCTCCTACACTAGAATTTTCCGTTCCTCCTCCTCCTAAATTGAACAGGGACTCTCATGTTGGTGAAGGTGTGTTTGGCACCTCAAGTATGCAAACCTCAAAGGCCCCATCTGGTAAAGCCCTTTCAGTTTCAAGTAAAAATGCAAATGACAAACTTCCTGCCTTGTAACTGTGTCATCTGATAAAGGCAAATAATCGAAGCAACTAGGGGGCAAGAAGAAAGGGAAAAAAAAAAAGAAGAAACAGGAAGATTTGGCTCCTGAAAAATCTTCTAAAAACCCTACTGGGAAAAAGAAACCTATTCAGCCATGTCTCATATGCGATGGAGACCATTGGATGAAAGAATGTCCGCACAAAGCTGAGGTCAAGAAATTCTTTAAGAATTTAAATACCTCAGCGGTATTGACTAATCCATTTCCAAACCCAGAAACTAATCTGGTTGCTATCGATAATGCTTCCCCATCCCAAGTACTTATGTTTTCCATTTCGAAACAGCAAAATGATGCTTTGATATAAAAAAGGAATAAAGATTATGGGAATCCACAGATCCCGAACAACAAGGCTATAGATCAACCTAGTAGTTCGACAACAACTTCGTCCGAAGTTATGCCACCCATGTTCCTAAGCTAACAATAAAGCCACCAAAGGGAATAGTACACAAATCGACATTTAATCCTTGTGCTTGAGCAGCACCGAATTATAATATAGTAGAGGATCTGGCCCAATCGCCATCCGCTATGTCAACACTTGAAGTACTGCAAAATTGCCCCTCCTAGAAGCAAGCTCTATTGTCAGCAATAAGTGGGATTAACCCAATAGATTCCAATATTGTGGCCTTTAATCATAAAGGATACAAATCTTAGTTACCGACTCAACTTGCTTTCATCGTACAGGTAAGAGTCATCAAAAAAAATGTTCATCGAACAATCATTGATGAGGGGGCATCTACTTGCATTATGTCAATGAGTTGCTGGAAATATTTAGGCTCACCACCCTTGTCAAGATCATCAATGAAATTAAAAGCATTCGATCAACGAGCATACACCCCATACAAGATTTTAAGTAACTTGCAAGTTGAACTGGGGGGCAAGACAGTAGAAATTGACATTGAAGTTATTGATGGAAACCTCAATTACAATATCCTACTGGGAAGGCCATTGATTTAAGCTATGGCTGCTATTGTGTCAACATATTTTAGAAAGATTGCATTTCCCTTCCAAGGAGGAATTACAATCGTTGACCAACAAAACTTTCTCCCCAACAGTTCACAAGTTACGGGAAGCATTCCAATGATCCATGGAAGCTCTCAATCGCTTCAAAATCTTAGAGTAGGCATCATAAAAGACCTTACCTTAATGGGTACTTTTCCCTACCACTTTTGAGTAATCTGGCGGAAGTGGCCACGGTGGAAACCTACAATATGATATATTCTATATCTACAAAGATTCAGAAGATTTTTGAACATTTTGTTAGCATGGATCATTGCCAGGTATTGCCTCCAAGCCTAATAGAAATTTTGTAGCAATCAATTTTCTTGGCCTAGGTGGAAAACCAAAATCAATGCTCATCAAGTGTTTGGATAGATAGGTCTAAGGAATATGGCACCTCTTCAGATCCTTGGTCACATGTACATTCTACAGATGAAGGAATCATTCAGTCAATGATGATAGGAGAGGCACCATGGGAAGATTACCACCATCATTCCCATCTTCAGGATAACAAAAAATATTATTCTAGTGACCTTAATCATCCTTCAGTTTTTGCTTTTCTATCAAATACTGTAAATAATGTGGATTCTGAGCAAAATCTGTCCAATATTGAAGAAACTATCGCCATAAATATCTCAACCAAACCTAACGTTGTAGAGAATATTCATATCGGCAAATCTTGCTCTTCTTCAGAACTAGAAATATATTGCGCTCTCTTTCATGAATTCGGAGATGTCTTTGCATGGTCATATGAAGAAATGCCAGGCATTAACTCGAGCATAGTTTAACACAAAATCAAGATGTATCCAGATGTCAAACCGGTACGACAACGGCTTCGACATTTCACCCGAAGAAAGCCGCTTCCATCAAGGCAGAAGTTGAAAAACTTTTACATGCTTGTTTCATTTACCTAGTTCCTCTAACTGATTTGGTATTGAATATTGTTCTTGTGATGAAAAAGCAAGGAACGATTAGAGTGTGTGTTGATTACAAGGATGTAAATCAAGCTTGTCTAAAGGACAACTACCCTACACACTTCATCGACCAGATAATTGATGAATGCACCGGATGTGAAATATTTACTTTCATGGATGGATTTTTTGGGTATAATCAAATAAGAATCTGCCCACAGGACCAGTCGAAGACTAAATTTATATGCCTGTGAGGCACGTTCATGTACCACAAACTACCTTTCGGTTTAAAGAATGCAGGGGAAAATTTTCAGAGGGCTATGAACTACGCCTTCCACAACATCAAGAACATCGTTCAACTATATCTCGATGATCTATCGGCTCATTCGCAAATGTGGACTGATCATCCGCAACATTTGAGAGCTAGATTTCTACATTGTTGACACTACAAGATACGACTTAATCCACACAAGTGTGTGTTTTGTGTCCGTTCTGGTCATTTACTTGGTTTTGTAGTTTCTAAGGATAGGATTTGACTTAACCCATGTAAGGTTTAGGCAATCCTTGATATGCCTCCACCTTCAAATTTGCTTCAGATTCAGAAACTCCAAGGGAAAGCAAACTTTCTGAGGAGGTTCATTCCAAATTACGTTGAACTTGCTAAAGGTTATACGGCTCTTTTGAAAAAAGAAGCGCCCTTTAACTGGGATCAGGTTGCGCAAACTCCCATTGATGCTCTAAAGGAATCCCTAACAAAAGAATCATTAATGTACACTCCTGACTATGAAAAAGACTTTAACCTATATCTAGCTACAGCAGATACAACCATCGCATTGGTTTTAGTAAAAGAAGAAAATGGAATCGAACATCCTATCTATTAATTAAGTCGAAACTTAAATGATACAAAAATCAAGTACTCCTATGTTGAAAAGTTGGCTCTTGCAGTTGTTCAAGCAGTACAGAGATTTCGACACTATATCCTCTTTCACAAAACTACCATTTTATTAGATTGCAACCCTATGACTTACATTCTGTTGCATCAGTTACTATTGGGCAAATATTCAAAATGGATAGCCATTTTGCAAGAGTTTTATCTGGAATTCATAAAATCCAAATCAAAGAAATCTCTAGTTTTCGTGGAGTTACTATGTGGCTTCCCATCATCGTCCAACGATTCAACATCCAAAGCATCAATCGTGGATGAATCTTTGTTTCTGATATCATTGAGTGATCCATGGTATGGAGTTATAATAATCTATCTCCAAACCCAAACATACAGGCCTAATACCTCTCGCTCTAAACAACGATGTACATGATACCAAGCAAAAGACAACATGATCGTGGGAGATACACTTTACCGTTGTGGTATCAATATAGTTCTGTGAAGGTGCCTCACACACAATGTGGCTGAAAAGGTCCTGAATGATTTCCATTTAGGCACATGTGGGGGGCATCAATCTGGTTATGCTACAGTGCAAAAGATCTTACAAGCAGGTTACTTCTCGCCTACTATGTTCAAAGATTGCATAATCGCAGTCAGAAGTTGCCATGCTTGTCAAATATTTGACCGCAAAACCAGATTACCACCTGCACCTCTACATCCAATAGTTGTTGTTGGGACATTCACCAAATGGGGCATAGATTTCATGACATGTAACCCCACCTCGGCCGGGGGGTATGGGTATATCATAGTCGCAGTTGACTATTTTCCAAAATGGACCGAGGCGATGCCTACATTAAACAACAATGGTGAAACGGCTACTCTTTTCTTTGTCAATCATGTAGTCTATAGATTTGGTGTTCCACAAGCTATAGTCATAGATCATTGATTGCATTTCTGTAATCACATGACGGTTGAATTGGTTGCCAAATTACTATTGTCCCACGACAGTTCTACTCCATATTATCCACAAGCTAACGGACAAGTTGAGACCATCAACAAGGTCCTGAAGCACATGCTACAAAGGATGATTGGAGTCCACAAATGGAGTTGACACCTAATCCTATACTCGGCCTTGTGGACAGATAGGACATCGGTGAGAAATGCAACCAGATTTACACCCTTTCAGCTGGTGTATGGCTTGGAAGCAGTCTTACCAATTCGGTGTGAAATTTCATCTCTCAAGCTCACAGTCGACCTTCTCCCTGGAACTTCAGAGTTAGAGGCTAGTTTTTTGGAACTAATCCAATTGGATGAAACCCATCGTAATGCCTCGTTGCCTAATGAAGCTCATAAGGAACCAGTCAATGCACAATTTGACAAGAATGTCAAAACCCATGTCTTCTCAGAAGGTGACCTGGTCTTCCTTTATGATCAGGAATCCAATAAATTGGGAGAAGGTAAGTTCCAACTATTGTGGATGGGTCCCTACATTTTTAAGTGAATATTAGCAAAAGGAGCTTATGAGCTAGAATATTACGATGGGATTCCACTGTCGCAACCTTGAAACGGGTTGTATCTTAAGTGTTACTATGCTTGATTAAGTATAGTAATCTCTTTATATGCTTTTGTTACGTTTTTGTTTTCTTCAAGAGTGATCATTTTGGTTAGTTAATACAATTTTGCATTTGTTTTAGATGTCATACCTATTGGAATCATTTATTGGATACACCGATGGAGCTAGTCGTAGTACGCGGAACCTATCTTTTGCAGCTTGGGCCATTTTTTATCCAAGCAACAAGTTAGTGAGTTTCAGTGGGGTATGTATTGGTTGGTCAACAAACAACATCGCTGAGTACAACGCATTGATAGAGCTTCTCTGATGCCATCGCACATGGCATACACCAACTTGTTGTTAGGCTAGACTCACAACTCGTCATCCTATAGCTTACTGGCATCTATTCCGTTCAAATTACAGCTATCTATCGTATGTTCCTAAGAGTCAGGATTTTGGAAAGGTAGTTTAATTCTATTCAATATCAACACATTTCCAGAAACTTAAACACATTAACTAATTCATTAACAAATTATGTGTTAGATAGACATTTGTAGCATTTATAAAAGAAAAAGAATTTCAATTAACATTTTCATCAGGATCATATAACTTAACCAAAATAAAACTCCGAAAATCAAGAATACATATAACTGTTTATAGTTTTTTACAAAATGTTCTATGTATAGGACAAAATCGGTCATACGACCCAAAAACTCAAAAATGCAGGAAAGCACCCTAGACTAATGGTGTTGGTGATAACAATTCACTGCTTATGTGATCATACGTAAGAGCCTAGTCCATCGACTCGGCATGCCAGTGGTATGGCACTGTAATCTCAGAGGTAACTTGTCAGTCTTCACATCTTGAATACCAAGGATAAGACCCTTGATCTGATCCTGCAATACTGTAAGGGTCTCTACTATGTCCAAATCACTAAGGAAAACCCTCCCTATAGCCTCTCTTGCTAGAGCGAAAACTGCTACCCTTGGGCACGCTGCTAGTCACATTGGTCCAATGTCTGCAAAAATATATGGGTTTGATTAGTCTTGATAACATTTGAAAACACAAGAACTTGGTCAGATCTTTTTACCTATAACACCCCATTGCTCGCCAGCCGGCAGCACCAAATCTGGGTCGCCCCGAAAATCCATCCCAACATATGGATACTAGGTGAAGACCATCTCCTGATGGTTGAACCACTCAAAGAAGGCATCGAAGAATGAAATCTGCGACTGACCAGCATGTCTAGCCATAAGATCAACCCATCTCTACATCCGTGGTTCCCTCGATGCTGGAAGTCCGAGTGAAATGTACTGTAGCTGCATCAGTGGGATCCTCTCCAAGGTAAAAGTGGTTAGAATAGAACCATAACTAAAGTTCTTGGATCTTCTGTTCTTCACCTTGGAAAGTTGCTCTTTTATAATTGGAAGTACTGCATCACACTAATTGAATACCTTTGGTTCATGGAATTATAGGGCATACTGCATATACGACCTGTTGGCCAAGTGAAGAGCCACGCTACCAGCCAATCTGGCAAAGGTGAATAAAATAGTCCTCAAGGACTGGTCAGTGACATCTATAATACTGATCTTGTCGTCCCTGCTCGGCTGAGATCCATCTCTATAGAGTTAGTGAATATAATCCCTCACGGATTCACCCTCATGGGCGGATCCTGATAGTGAGAGAGGGGAACCACGCCTCGATAACCCGGTCAAAGTAGACATCCTCAACTGTCAGAGGGATGGATTTACCTCTAATCTGGAACATGTGGTTGGTAGGATCCCATGCATCGAGAAGATATTGCAGCAAATTGATTTGTTGGCTCATGCTGGATATGTGGAAGAATTTGAGCAAGCCACAGTTTCGCAATGCAGTAATTGTACCTGGATCATGTAAGGCAACCATATCCTCTTCTTCATGCTCGCATTTACACCATGTAACGACCATCTTGATCCGATGAATCTCTGCAAAGACAAATAAGAGAAGAATTAGGATCCTGATTTGGGAAAAAATAGGCAAAATTTCCATGAAAAAATAGTGCATAAACTTGCCTCCCTGTTCCCATCACACCCTAGCTGTATACAGGGTGGGATGCATACTGACTAGCCAATGGCCAGCTCAATATGCATCACACCTTTCGATGTATACTAGGTGCGATGGGGAGAAAACGAATTTTTCAAACCACTAAGGCCCAAAAAAACAGGAAAATCTGCTCAGAATCAGAAAAGGAAAGAATGCAATTGAAGAGCTCAAGGTTAGCTCCTACCTAGTCTAGACGGTGCCAAAAATAGTCCACCGAATCTCCTGGAATCAGCTGATGAAAATCGAGGGGGAAAACACCTCTAGAGCTCCAACAATCCCAAATTTGAATGAGATGGTAAAAATGAGAGGTAAAACTACTTTTATGTTACTTTTCATGTAATTCAAGTAAGGTGTTGGTTTTTAGCTCATTTTTCAAGCATGTATTTACATTTCTAATCAATTTGATGGGGCAATTGAATAGGTAGTGTCATGCGGAAAGAGTTATTTTTGTTGACAAAACTAACCTCCCTAGGAGTCTAAGACTCTCTACTGACAAACAAAACAATTAAGAGCAATCCTTCTCTAAACATACATCATTCTGTGAGAAACCAAGTGTTTTTCGATCTTACCTTAGTTCCAACGTTTGTTGTAGCAGCCTAGCTTCGTTGATCCAGATGAGCTCCTCCTTCACTTTGAAACCTGCATACACTAACAATCAAACGATTACATAACACCTGAATATTCCATAAAACAAAGCATATTCAACATATAGACCAAGGAGTATATGAAACAATTCATTAACAACAAATCATTGAGAAGAATGGACTTATTTGTATTAAAGGAAACAAAAAAGAACCATTACAACCTGAGCCTTGGTGTTGTGCAAGTTCCTCCCAGGGTCCAGCAAGAGTTTTCCTCTACTTTGACAAGCTCACCCACTTCCAAATGAACAAGAAAGGATGGTAATCTCTCCTCACAATTTTACAATGGAAGTCCTAATTCCAGCAGCATCTACCCTTTGGAATGTTTAGCTTTCAACCTCTCCTCCTCTGGCCCAAGGCCTGTATTTATAGTGTTCTAGAGGAAGTTATCAGTTCCAACATCAATGGGATACTCCCTCTTTTGGATGGGGTAGCTCCTCTCTTTATGGGATAAGTTCCTCTATCATAGGGATGCATGAACCATCTGGAGGCGCTCAATACACGTCAAACACTCTTCTAGAAGGCCCTAGAAGTGAGCACAAGTAACTTTTTAAAGATGAAACTCGCGCCTTTTGACCTTTACAGGGGTACGCACCCATCCTTTGGCTTACAGAGCGAACAAGTACGCAGGTACAATGAGTTTGGGATGCGTACACACAGGCAAGGTAGAGAGAACCTGCGTACCCAGACATAAACATGTTTTTAATGACTTTCTCTCTTTTTGAAGCTTGACATGAAGAGCAGAGGTATTAGGCTTGACAAGGAGGATAATATGACTATTGATGGAGCCATATTAACTGCAGATAGTCATGGTGACAAATTTCAGTGTAACAGATTGCCCCCTAAAGTACGAAGCCTGTAATAGATAAGGGTTTTATATCATATAGGAAGGGTGAAGTACTTTATCATTTCGAGGATTATCTCGTCGAGAGCTCGGTCAGAACATGCAATTTTCAACACAAAATACATGTATAAAATCATATCATCGCTGAGGTAGGCATTCCCATACTCAGATCAAAAACTTTAACTAACAGAGTAACTACTCTGATACAGGAATGATTTCATAATACATCATAATTATAGACTACGTCGCCATCTGTTTATGATTGGTCTACAACATAATGAATACAAAACTCCTCGCAGCCTGGATGGTGGAAACTAGATATAGGGTCTTCATCTCTACTTCCCAAATTGGTACGATTCTAACCATGTGAATAAATGAGTCGATGTCGAACATGGTAGAAACCACTTGATTACCAGTCCATGATGAAAACTGTTAACAAGCATGAGAGAGACCACCAGTAATGTCAATGGTTCTCAAAGTACCCAGCACAATCCATGAGATGTGAATGAATGAGTCGATGTCGAACATTTCATGGAATCCTTCGATCGCAAGTCAATGATGAAAACTGACATCGAAGGCGAGAAACCTGCCATTGATGCATGTAGACTTCCAAGGTACTGACGATTTCTAAGTCAACTCTCTAGATAGTGTGCCGATGTCGATAGAAAGTGACCCGTCGAAGGCAAGCCCACAA
>APFE031587537.1:79832-101314 GCA_000404065.3 Pinus taeda | reverse complement strand
GGCTTGACAAGGAGGATAATATGACTATTGATGGAGCCATATTAACTGCAGATAGTCATGGTGACAAATTTTAGTGTAACAGGTAGTATGACCGTCAAAAGAACATAGTGTTAATGGTGAATTGAACATCTCTAACTATTATTATGAGAAAAGTTTCGCATGGGGAAAACTTACTAAAAAATGAACTCACTAATAAGAGACATCTTTAAAAGATGACTGGAATGAAGAATGTTACCGCAGGGTTCAAGCTTGTTAAAAAATAAACCCGCCACTGAGCATAGTTTCCAAATATTCAAGCTCATTAAAAAATGAATCCGCCCTCAGTGAATAACCTTTGTGATCACATTGCTATTAGCCTTTTGAGCCTTGGTCGTGTTCTTACTATCACCTCCACTCTTTTAGCCGATCATACACCTCCACTTGATTGTTTACCATTTTGAGGAATAGCTATGATGAGTGACTCTATTAGCCACCTTCTTTACACTATCGTCCTTGAAAAGTTTCAAACTTACCTGGAACTAGTTGCTACCCGAAAACATCACTCGTTCCTAAAAAATGAGTCTCTTTTAAGCTCTTTTTAGACTCGTAAAATATGAGAAGATTGCCAAGCTACTGGATTTTCCAGCTCGTTAAATCAAAGGGAAGCGCCATCCCTCCTCTATATTTTAATCTTTTTGGACCTGAGGGATCATTACACAAAAAGATTGAGCGCTTGTCTTGTTCAGCTCGCTAAAACTATCGAAAAGTCATCCCTTTCGTATTATTTTATACTTTTTCAAACTTAAGGGATTATACCATGAAAAAGGACTACTGGAGTTTCCTTTCCGTATCTTTTCAAACTCTCTAAATATGAAAAGGATCGAGTTATATTTGTCATTAAACTCATTAAAACAATAGCGACAAACTTGTCCATATGGGCCAAAGTGAGTTTCACTGTCGCTAGGCTCACTAAAACATAGTGGCAGGTTTACTCGAAGGTAAAATTATAGAACAGGCATATGTTATCCTCCTCAAGCTTGAAAAAAATAAAGAGGTACTGGTCAGTAATGACTGGGGAAAAAGGGAAGAAAACTTGAAGAACTTCATTGGTAGCAGGTCACTCTTGAACATGACACTTTCACTCCATCGCCATGATTGAGTCGGGTTGGGTTATTCTGTTCACCGGTCATATCACCATTGGTCCTCCATACCATCCATTTTTGTGGTTAATGCTACCAATCCATTTCAGTGTTGTCGATATGTTGAAGAGAAGTCGCTCAGTGAATTCACCAACCCAGCTAATGCCTCATCCACTACAATACCTTCACGCTCCATTTTTCATGACCGCCACCCTGAACCTTGTATCATCAGATCGTTTTCACCTCCACAAAATCATTTGCTCCATTCCATGTCATAGATGTGGGATTCATTAAGGCCCTCCTACAACGGGTCACTTCTTTTTGACATCAGCTCATTATCCAAGAAGTTGACTTAGGAACAACCCTTTCAGTACATTGAAGCTTGCATGCCTCAATGGAAATTTTCTCACTTCCGGCGACAGGTTTACATCAATGGCCTTCGATTGAAAGATTTTGTGTGATGTTTGACATCGACTCATGTATTCACACCATGTGAATTGTACTGTAGTACCTTGAGGGTCATTATCATTATTAGTGATTCCTCTCATGCCTGTTAACAGTTTACATCATTGGTTGGTAATCGGGCGATGTCTTTCCATGTTCAACATCAGAACATCTTTTCACATGGATCAAATTGTACATCGGGTGAAGATTGAATGAGTTTGAAGACCCCAGATCTAGTTTCATCCATCCGGGCTGTGATATATTCAAGAAAATAAATACATCAAATGTACTCCATAGCTACACAGATAATCATCCAAGCTAAGGGATGATGGCTCTACCAGAATCATCAACTTGCCACGCAGATGGTTGTCTGTCCTATGTACATGAAAATGAATTTATAAAGCTGAGCATGGGGATGCCCACCTTAGCTAGATCATGAAAATAATATGAAGATAATGTATTGTATTGTATCTTATTACAGGTCACCTTCTAGTTCGAAAAACCTCGGATCCTCATGAGAAAGCATTTCACCCGACATCAGAAGATTTATGACCTCATGCTTTAGGGGGAAACTATTATAGAAATATTTGGGAAATGAAACTCCAATCACATATGTCGATAAAAAAACAACTCTAGAAACCCTAAAAGTGTTGTTTCAAACCCTAAAGGATCAAGGTCAACTGATTACATAATTTCCCAGAAGTTCTCCTTGAAAAACTACTCAGAATTGGTCAAAACTAGACCATACAGACTGCTCCATGCTGAGGGTGCGATGCATCTCACCTGTTACACACAAGGAGTGCGATGCATACTGAAAAGCCCTTCTGTAGGGTGTGATGAGCAAGAGCAGACAAATGGCAGAGGCAGTTGGCTAGGTGGAAACTCAGAGAATCTTCTAGAAACTACTCATATGACACTTGCCTCTGTGAATTCACCCAGGGATGAGTAAGATATCATGAAATCACCAAGTGGAACCAAGAACAATTTGTGAAATGACACTAATCAAAAACCTAGAAGCTGATTCACCCCCTTGCAAATATCTATATATGGATCCCTCATCCTAGAGATCCAAAGGGCTGGAATTTTGTATTTGGTAAGGAAGTGTTGTTGGTTTCTCAGTGAAACATTGTATTGTTGGGTGATTTAGATTTTCATGAGGTGAAGAGGGCATTCATGCTGGGAGGATGGCACTAGATCAGACATCTGGGTTGTAATCCTCTCTTCTACTACTTCTATAAATAAAGTTATTTGGGTTTTCCTCCATATACTTGTATATTTCTAAATCTTATATTTGTGTATGCATTTGTATGATTAATGTACATCTGATTCTACACTATTTATGGTTATAGATCTCTATGATTTGATGGTATTTTGCTGCTTTGCCTCTACAAGGGTCCTTTGAAGCAGTACAAGTGAGAAAGGAGTGGCGAAGCTCTATCAAAGGAGAGAGGAAACAAGCAAGGAGCCAAGCAAAAGACTAAGGTTGGTGCTCTCTGCTTCTCTCTCATCTATCTCCCATAAAGGAAAATGCAAGTTACTTTGAATTGTTTGTTTCTAAGATAGCTACCAGTCTTAGTGGGACTAGCAGATCTGAGTAGACACTAGTTTTCCTGGAAATAGCAGGAGTACACTTGGGTAGCATGAATGTCAAAATGATGGTCAATAGAGACAACAATGATCATTGTGTTTCAATGAAACAAAACCCAGGATTGTGGTTGAGCAATTGGGTGGATGCAACATTATTTAGAGAGAGGTGTGGAGAGAAATCTCAGTGTGTATGCTATTGAGGAGAGACCAAGTATGTGAGTGTTGCAGAGAGAGGTTTTGTGTGCCTATGTTGTAGAGAAAAGGGGTTGAGTGGGCTAGGGTCTCTGTGTGAGGCCAAGAGATCCTGTGGAATAGAAGAGGGCCAAGAGAATAAGAATGATGCTGCAGAGTGGAGAGAGAGATATGTGAGGGATGAGATTAGTGAATATTGTTTAGTAGAATAGTGGGATGTTGTAGAGTAAGTAGAGGACATAGAATGTTGTGTGGGCCAAGGGAAGAGGAGAACAAAGAGCTAAAAATAGGCAGATAGGTTTCCAATTACAGTGAGTAGTAAGTTTTATTTTGAGTGTGGGTTGGAGCTTTCATACAAGAAGTTGGTGCTTCCATCTCTAGTGGGTGTTTCAGAAGGCTTGGGGGTTGGTGCCTCCTGCAAATTGGTGCTTCATATGGTGTTTCTGGTACGTTGATTAGATGATCTGCAAAAGAAGGGAGTTGGTGCTTCCTGCTAGTGGGTGCTAGCAAAAACTCAAAGGAAGTTGGTGCTTCCTGTGGGTGGTGGCTCATAATCAGATTGATGTAATAGAGTAGGTAATATTATCTTACATCAATACCAAAAAAATATTTTTTGTTTTTTCTCCTAGAAGGGTTTCCATGTTAAACCTTCATGTCTCATGTGTTTGTTGCTCATGATGTGTATGCTTGTATTGGTTGATATGGTTGTTGTTATGGTTTGTTAATGGTTTCTCTCACATAATGGATGCCATGTTTGAATGAGTAAATATATGGCATAAACATTTAAATTATCCTTAATACTGATTCACCCCCTTTCTCTGTATTAACATTGTTTCCAACAACAACTATGTCATGATGGAGAGCCTTAATGTAGCATGCAATAATAAGTTTCTTTCAGAGGTAGAGACTTAGCAAGAAATTTATTTTTCAAAGAAATAAACCTAACATTAAAATATTTGACTTTCTCCTTATTTTGAATTTTCATATAGCACAACGCATCAACCAATACTTTAAGTGGTTTATCATCGCCAAATGTTTGCAAGAAATTTGTTTCCAGTTGATCCTAAGAGATAGGCAGAGAGTCACTTAGTTTCCTTGACACGAAAGGTGTATGAGAACAATCGATAAACAACATCCTCATGCCATAGGTTTTTGTAACTAATAACAATCATAAAGGGTTTTATATGATATTCAACAAGAATCTTGGAATCAAGATCATATTTGGGAAAATAATTATGTGGATTTCTTGGTAGGGGATGTTGTACACCTGGTACAACCACAACATCCCAATTTAACCAGGGGATGCGAGATCACTTTGGTCATTCTCATGGTCATCATGATTATCAAGTATTCTTGGCAAATCTTCTAACTTAGATGAAATTCCTCCACCATAATCTCTCGAGGATGAAGTGTAGCTAGCTGGAGATGGTGGAGAATCAAACCCTCCAAATAAGGTTGGTTCTCTGTGAGGTATTTTAGACAAGTCAACTAGTATTCCAATAAGGATGTTGCATAGCCCATCGTTGCCTGGACTAGTTTTTTGAGTGGAAGGACCAGGTGGTTCTACCACCAAATGGCTACTATCAATTAAAATCAAGAGTTGTAACAAGGCATGGGGAGAGACCACTGCACAAAGAAAAATTGTGGTCAAACCTTTCCTACGTTTTGTAGATAATTTCATGAGATATTTGTAGAACTTGGTCAATTTTAGTTTGGGAATAAGATCCAATCAGAGTGTTTTATTTAAAGTTTGTTTCTTTAGATGATGGCTGAGAACCTTGAGAAGTATCAACAAGGGGAGGGTTGGTATGACTCCTAGTGACAATTGGGGTCCTGACTATTTGAATTTTACTACTACCATTTTCCATCTAAGTCAGATTTAGCCTCCTTCTAGTGCCATTTTGTTGATGTGGGCATTAGCACACCTGGTCAACAAAGGAGAAACAACTCAGATCAAGGATCTTCACACATCCCCAACTATTTGGGATGGTCATTTTTTATGAGTTTTAATGCTCTGTTGGCATTTGGCCTCCTCCTCTTGCAAAGAAGAATGTTGAGGAAAAACTAGCCTAAACTAAACTTCACCTAAAATTATCCTAAACTATATGTTATGTAAACTAATATAGGAGTATCGGTCAAAATATTCTAAAAATCGCAATGTATAAATAATTCTAATTTATATATTCTATTTATAAATTAAAATTAAAATTTATGATACAATAACTATGGTTACAAAGTTAGAATAATTGACAACAATTTACAACGATGAACTAATCTAGAACATAAATGAAACTAGCCTAGGAGAAAGAAAATGATTTTTTGAAAAGATAAACAACTCTCCTTAAAGTAGAATAAAATATTACTCCTAATAAAATAAACAAAATAAAATAATATTTATCTGTTTCCTTAACGAATTTAGAGACAGGGCGAGAAATTTTAATAATGCAAGAGGCTCGTACAGTAGTTTTAACATAATATAAGTCTTTTTCACTTCAGAAATTTACTTCATAATAAGAAAATAAAAAATACAACTATATTTCCTATATTCTAGTCTATAGTTGGCCAAGACTTATCTATTTTAAGTGAAAGAGAAACAAGAATCAATGATAACCTGTAAAATGATTGTCATAATTTCATCAATATTTGATGAATCAAACCAATCAAAAATTAATTCGGTGTTAAGATGAAAGAAAATTTATCTTTCCCTGAAACTAACACCACATCAGGTTCATATAAACAATTGATATTAGATTAACTTGATCATAATCCAAGTAATTCAAAATCATAAATCAAAATGCTCCCCCTAGAATTCAAATTACTACGAAGAATAATTGATATTTTTAAAGTGGAGGTATGAATTTGAATAAGTGCAAAAGAATCAACAATGTAATTAAATTAAGAGAATTGTTTACTAGAGAATCAAATCACTGAGCAAACAACATAATATTTAGTTAACCACAATATATAATTAAATTAAATCATGACCATGGAAGCATAATAAAACAAGAAGTAGGTGGAATCAAATCACATCAAACACTTGAAATTAAAGTTAAGTCCACAATCATAGATAACACACTCTGTTTGGAAAGTACAATCCTCTTTGACCCTCCCCAGGAATTTTTTATAATCTTTGTTTTTCCTAGATAATAAACAAACTATAATTATAAAACTATCTTTTTACAAAAATAGTAACCATTTTCATCTTTCGGCCTTATGGAAATACTTGAGGAAATATCCTTGCTAACGTCTCCACGGACTGAAGGCATGAAGATAAATTTGTCCCAAGATCATGGGGATAAAATGTTTAGCCAACAAAAATGATCTATAACCAATTGTATAAGAAAATATCACAATAAGACTTAATCAGAAAAGAGGGTCGTTAGAAAATATTTGAATTTGTAACACACTTCTTAAATTTATAAAAAATTACATCAAACAAAATTGTATTTCAATCAATGGAAATATATTAATAAAAACCTTTATTTAGCACCTTGAGTTTCTGGAGAAATTATGAGCTTAACCTTTGACGATTTTATTGCAATTTCAACAACAGAGACTTGTGAATTTTTTACTGAACTGGCAGAATTTTGTTGCCTAATCATTTCATTTAACCTACAAGTAGCCTTGAGTTGCACATTTTCTCTAACAAGTTGTTCAATTCGTTCTTTCAATTGGGACATTGTGAAAAGGAATTTCTGGTGCCAGTAAATAATTTCGAAAGTTTCTGAAGGAACTTTGTCAAAATTACTATATGGTTCTGGTAGGGTGTTGACATCATGAAGAAAACCATGACTATTTGCAACTTTTGACTTATCCCTTTTAGGCTAAGTATCATCAAGTTTAACAAAGCTTTGGTCAGAAGGGAGCTTCTGTTTGTTTCATCAATATATGGAGAGCCTTTTGTTAATTATTTTAACTCTAATATGTGTATCATGCTCTAAGCCATATTTATTATCTACTTGTCTGCTTGCAGGTTCCGAGAGAAATGACTTCAACTAAGATTTCTCCTTTGAAAACCTTGTTTTACCCTTTTTCTTAGGTTTATTTTCATTCTCATGCATGAGGGAGTTTTCATCAGTATATTTCCTTTGGCATAAATGTTCAGTGTCAAGTTTTAAAGCTCTGAAATCTCCTGAAAGAGATGGAATAACATTCTAATGAGACTCAAATCCATTTAAATGTGCAACATCGTGCAGAGGTGAGGATGAAGTATTATCATAGGGCATTCGAGGATCAATTTTCTTGGAAGCGAGGATTTTAACAAAACCATTTCATTCAAGAAATGATTTCCAATATTATCCCAATTTGTATAATTGGTGCTTGACCAGAATGGCAATTAGACTATGGCGAACGAAGGACTGCTCAAAATTTAGCTATCTTTTCTGATAAATCGAAGATATCTTAACTAGACTCTTATATAAGAAATGAGAAAAATTCAACTTAAACCCTAGGAAACCATCAACAGTCATATGTGGTAGAGAAACACGAGTCTAAAACAACCTTCACAGGTAACATGTCTTCCTAAAAACAACATGTTCTACCACTAGGGTTGCAAATAGGAAACATGTATACCTTTGATCTGATAGGAATACTGTTTCTTTGCCAATAAATTTATCCATGAGATATTTGAGACCTTCCTATTTTTGGACCGAATTTGACTTCAATAGGAAGATGCATGGCTTCGACAATGAAATTGACATCATTTATTATGTCTAGTTCTCCTAATTTGGATTTGTGATGATCAAATGAAGTGGTGAAGGATGCAACCACACTCTGGTTGAAAAGCTGAAAGAATTGTAGGGACTCATACTAACCCATGAATTGAAAGAGTTCCACACCCTCATAAGCCTTAAGAAAGTCTATGCCCATAGTCTCTATTTAGTTAACTCGTGACATAACTGGGAGATGGGAGAACCAAAAGGTCAAATCCAACAAAGAGACATGGTGAGATGAAACCCTCGAAACCCTAACCAACACTCTTAACAGGGAAGAAATGAGAAGAGAATGACAAATTCAAGATAGATCAATCAAGGAAAATACCTAATCATTTGTCTTGAGGAAGGAATGATGATGATAAATCATTGTGGAGTACCATGAGGATAGGCCTAAAAAGAACTACCATTAGATTGAGACAAATGGATGCAATTAGGATTGTAAGTCCATTTCACTTTTGACCTACCCTACCTATGAATGATTAAGCCAAGGAGTGGGATTTTTCAGTGCGAATTATCCCAAGGCTAAGGACATAAATATAGGTTTCATAATTATATCATGGTCAAAAGACCATAGTGGATAAATAGGGTCTCAACATTGAACAACCAATAACCATGATTCACCAATGATATTAAACATAGGGATAATTTAAATATAAATTCATTCAAATTAAACATATATCTTGAGTATTAAAATAATTAAATAAGCTTTGAAGTTAAGGCTATTACAAAATTTCATATTCTATAGCGACCTTTTCTTTGCAAATATTCAAATGCAAAATTATAATTATAGCCCTTCGGTAGCTATTTCCATTTTCATGAAAATTGTCAAGGGTCACTTGAGCTCCATGCAAAGAAACATAGGTGAGTGAAACAATCATTAAAGAAAATATATAAAGGATAAACTACACAACTTTATAAAATAAAGGTCAACATAAATGATACACACACACACACACACACACACACACACACACACACAATCAATCCAAACCAAATCTAGAAAGAAGAAGAGGAAGTAGATAAGAGGGGGGGGCATGTCATTAAGGAGTGAATGATAGGGGAGGCAGTTTTCTTGCCAAAAAGTTGATGGAATGTGTAGATTCCAGGGGCTTCCATAGACTTTCTCCCTTACCCATAGATGGAAAACTTTAATTTTGCACCCTTTTGCAATGCTTGGTGATTTCCCGTAGCAATATAGGAACTTTTCTGTAGAAATTTAGGATAGTGATTGAAATGGATAGGTGGGACTTGGAAATGATGGAGGAAGTTTAGAAAAAGTGTGAGAATGGGTGAGATGTATGAAAAGAAGCTAGTTGAATCTCCTGAAGGTGATTCCTTGGAATGTAGGATAATCTTCTTGAATGCTGCTAGAATTATGTTATACCTACATCACTTGTTAGAATAGATAAAATAGAGGTGGATTTGTGTCTTCATTTTTGTTTTCTTCTTGTTTTTTGTTTTTCTTTCATTTTTTTATTAGGATGCCCATAAGCTACCTCATTAAGCATTTTACCCTATGTAGGCCTACCCCAGTTTCCTCAAGGGAGGTTTTCACCTCGAGATATTTTTATTTTCTTATTTGTTTCTTTCTTCATGCTCAATGGCTACCTCAAAGAGACTTTCATCCTATGAGCTCACCTTAGGTGCCTCAAAGGAGGTTATCACATGTGGTTTTTTCACTTTACTTTTTCTCCTTCTTTCTTCTTTCTTGATCATAGATTGAATGTATTGATAGATTTTATTCTCTCAAGCACATTCATTTCTCTACTTATTGAATTGGTAAACTCAACCCTTGAGAGGGATTCTTATAAAACATCAATCTATAGCCATTCACTAGAAGAAGGATTTGTTCTTCATCAATTTTATTGATATGAACTGAGCCATTATCATTGAATTTCTCCACTAAGAAAGGACCCAACCATCTAGTCATGAATTTTCCTTTGAATTATTTGAACCTATAATCATACAGGAGGGACCTATAACACTCCTAGAATGTTCTAACCTTGATGTGTATATAAGGCCAAACTTTTGTGTAATGTACCCCCATCCTAACCCCAACCCCAACTAAGGGTGGAAGGAGGTAGTTATGATGTTGATCCAATATACATGGTCCCATTATGGAAATGGGATCTAAAGTTCCACTCTTTTCCACCTACTTTAAAACTTAAAATGGATAAAATTGTTGTGTTCATATCTTCGAGATATTTCCAATGATATAATTTTCCCTCAACCAGAGTCTCCTATCAAGAGATATGACCATTTGAGCCTAAAACACTAAATTCCACCATGTGGTCCTTAACCTCCATAGAACACCCATGTAATACCCCACACAATGCCCACATGGCACTATGCAAACTGAAAAGCCTACGTAAAAGGTGCATCTACCTTGTGCTTAGAGCTTGGCCCTTCCTTATGCAACCATCAACCAATTGCATCGAAGTCCCCAACCATGACCTAGAGGTCAGCGCCAACCTCCTATCAAACTACGCTATCAACCCAACTGTCTCACCCTCGACCTGGCAATATAATCTAGCCTTGCAATACAAAAAACATTTTCTCTAAGCATGTGGTACTTTATGTTAATATGTTTGGTTTCTGAATGAAAAACAAGATTCTTAGATATGCTAATAGTACTTGTGCTATCACAAATAATGGGAATAGGATCTCCATAAGTTATCTTTATATCTTGTAAGGTTCTATTCATCCAACGAATATGAGCACAACTAGTTGTAGCTACAATGTACTTGCCTTCAATAGTAGAAATAGATATAGATGTGTTATTTTTTCTCAAGAAATCCATGAAGCACTCTTCAAGAAAGAAAATACCTCCATTTGTTCTTTTCCAATTGTCTACATTTATAGCCTAATCAATATATGTATATGCATTTAATGAGATTTTTTTACATTGTGGATACCATAACCCATAATCCATCATAACTCTCAATTATCTGAATATTTTTTTGGCTACTAAGATATGACTTTGTTTGGGGGCTAGTTGTTATTTGGAAACAACACCAACAACTTGCATAATGTTTGTTCTAGTAGTTGTAAAAGATAAGAGGTTTCCTATTATTTTCCTATACATTGTTTGGTGTGCCTCAAGTGACTCATCGTGTTTGTTGACATTACATCTACTGATCATTGGAGTATTGACAAATGAGCATTCTTCCATTCCAAAAAAAATTAACACTTCTTTGAGGTACATACAATGGGAAATGAATATCCATTTTGTTGATTGTATAATTTGTAAACCAAGAAAGAATGAAAGTTACCTAAGCATGGGCATTTCAAATTTAGCTTTGATATCAACATCAAAATTTTTACTCAGTAAATCTATATCACTACCAAAAACAACGTCATCAACATAAACAACAAAAGTTAAAATATTTTCATTTTTAGATTTGATATATAATTTGTTATCCACTACTCCTCTTTTCAATCCATGATGTAGTATATATTTATCTAATATAGAATACCATGCCTTGGGTTCTTATTTAAGTCCATATAATGTCTTTTTCAGCATACACTAATCCAGGAGGATGTTGAGACACCAAGGGGATGGATAAAGGCTCGGAATTCAAAATGGCAGAAAGGACTAGTTGATGGCATCAGTTGAAAGGGCTCATCTTCCTGATCGTGATGGCATGAATGGTTCATCAATCTGAGCTCATATGCAAAAGATAGAGCCCCTCAAAGATTGATATGGTAGAGGAAAAATGGGGCCCACAGTGCACCACATGGCATCCCAGTCAGCACGTAGGACCCACATGGAAGATAGAAACTTGGCATCCCTCCAATGGCCTTCTAGACCTGCACAAGAGAACAAAAAAAATCATTTAAGGTTATTAAATAACTATATATAAAAAAGTCAAAACCCAAAAATATCTATATGAAAAAACCATATGATGGTTACAAAAATACATTGCATTACATTTCATGGTGTGGAAATACATCATGGTTATAAAACCATATCACCAAAGCGCATAAAAAAACAACGAATGAAAACAGCGTATGGTGGTTACAACGCATATGGGTTAATACGTATAACCATTGCATATGATAAAGTTTGGTTGGGATATGATATAGTATGGAACCAACGGTGGATTCAAATAACGGTTGGCCAAAACCATAACATATATTAACCCATTCATAAAACTGTGAAACGTTGGTATAAGTTGGGACATCCATGTACGTTGACTGCAGTAGGGCTTGGGTAAGGCGACCACGTATGTGGTCCCACCACCCAAAGCCACCAAGCATACCCATAAATAAATATAACTACCACGAAATTAATGTAGATCAATGGGAAGGGATGAGTGTGGTCCTGTGAGGTATGGGCCCACCCCCCAAACATGATATAAAATTAAAAAAAAATTGTTATAATGTGGTTGGATTATAATATTTTATATATGGTAAAACAATAAACCATATTATGGTTTAATCTGCCCAAATTTTATATAAACTATTTTTTTACCATTTTCCAAGGAGGAGATCAGTGGCACAAATTTCGAGACAAGGTGGTGGAACCTTACCTGAACATAATTTTTGCAGGAGTATGATTTTGGTCCAGAATCAGAATTGGGCAAGTTTTATATGGATTTTGCACCTCTCGGCGACAGGAATCCATTGGCAGTGTCAGTTTCTGCAACAAAGCTCTCCAATTTTCGGGCACTTTTCAGCATGGAGGTATAATGCTCCGTTTTGTAAATTGATGAATGTAACTTCTTTTGATGCCATTTTTAATGAATGAAGGCCTCCCCATTGATCGAGTAGGGCCTAGAAACATAGTCCAAGAGAGACAAACTCTGTTATCAAGCTTCTTGTCTTCTTTTCATGCTTATGTGTTTCTTCTTCTTCTTCTCACATGTGCACATTTAAGTTTCTCCTTGGTTAAGATACAAATTGTTTATGTAATTTTTCTCATGCATCTATAAACAAAAGATAACCTAGATGAAGTGGTATCAGACTGGGTGTTTTTATATGTGAATTTCATGTTTGTATGCTAACGAGAAACAGGCTCGGAAGAGGCGAAGGAGAATTACAGTCTTTCGATCCCAAGGCAGGGTGTGCACATCGAAGGAGAAACATGGCAGATGAAGAGGCTCGGTATGAGGAGGAGCTCAATTTCCACAAGACTTTCTATATGATGGCAGATCGTGTTGAGAAGTTGTTCTCAAAGCTTGAAAAGCAGGAAAATGCAGAGGGCAAAGCTCCAGAAGGACAAGGTTCAGTACATGGAGGTGATGGGGGAGATCCACCTCCTTCTCCTTCTACAAGTGAAAGTTCTTCTTCTTCTCACCATCATAATAATAAAAATTCCAAAGAGCATCTAAAAAGCCCCTTTTAAAATTAGATGTTAAATTTGATCTCCCCATGTACAATGGTGAAAGAAATGCAGAAAAGCTTAATAATTGGATTAGGTAGATTGAGATCTATTGTAGGATTCAGCAAATTGTGGAGGATGAAGCAAAGATTCAGTTGGCCTCTTTGCGATTAACCAGCACTGCTCTTGTTTGGTGGGAGAGCAAAGTACAAAGCAGTAAGAATGTTGGTAATCTTTATTCCTCTTGGCCTAATTTCATTTCTCCATTAAAGGCACAATTTTATTGGTTGGGTTACATGCAGAAATCTTTAATGAACTGGCATTATTTAAGGCAAGGCAAAGATTAGGATGTTTAGAGTTTTACAGAAGAATTTAAGAAGCAAGCACTAAATTTGGGTGTTACACTTGATACACCTGAAATTGTAACTAAATACATTGGATTCTTACATAATTATGTTATACATTCATTGTTATTATTTGAACCAACCACGATTGATGCAGCCAGTGTAAAGGCCATTCATATTGAGAACAGGGGGAAATATGACAAAGAATACCAATCAAAGAGAACGAAAACAGTCAAGAGAAGGGGAGAAATGCCCTCTTGTACCCATTGTGGGAAAGAGGGGCATGATGAAGAGAATTGTTGGAAGATGCACCCTGAGCTGAGACCTGAAAGGAATAACAAAAATGGGAAACAAAAGGTCGTCGCCACCGTAGAACAAAGCCAAGATTCTGAGTCAGAGGAAGATGAGAAAGTCATAGCTACATGAGTTGCACAAGGTAGGCTTGTTGACTTCGGGTCTGAATCTGGTGATGAAATGAAGTTTGCAACCCTGGGGGTTGCGACAAGAGGACCCATAGATTTGGGGTTTGATTCTGGTTATCAATCAAGGATTTCAACCAGGACATTTCCCTTATTAGGATGCCAAGAACTTGTTGAAATTAACCATCACATCCAAGCAGAGAATGCAGAACTAGGAGGCTTCTACAAGAGGCAAGGGATGAAAACCAAAGGTTGCTACGCAAGTGGCAAGCCATGGACGGGGCCTTAGAATAGCCATAACATAGCTATCGAGAGGTAAGATGCGACTCTCCGATTTCATATGATTTTCATGATGACGAGTTTGCTACTTTTGAAAAACATACTACAGGGATTGAATCCAGACTAATGAAGAAAATGGGATATCAAGGAAAGGGCCTCGACACCCAAGGCCAAGGCATCATAAACCCCATCAAAGTCAAAGAGTTTTTGCATTATGCAAGACTCAGATACGTCTGAATGGACATAGGGAAAAACTCTGATATGGCTAGTAACTAGCCAACGACAGATGATGAAATTCCTTCCTCATAATCCAGTTATAGTGAAGGCTCCATGAACACCTTTCGAAGGAACACCAAGGGGAAGCACCCCAGGATAGCCTCGAAGGTTTGGAGAAGAAAGAATCATTGTAGTCATCGTAACAAAGAGGGACACCAGCAAACCATTTGTCTAATGCTCCATGTTCCAGAAACACCACCAGAGGAGCCTAAAGATGAACATGTTCAACAGATGAATTCACACTAGTAACGATGGTCTGCTTTGTTAAGATGGCTTTTTTAGGAGTAGTAGCTTCTTATGGTCACCATTTTGAATCATACATTGCAATGTAAAAGTGATGGCGTTTTTCCCATCACTTCAAGATGCAACGATGATATTTTGGTCTTTCCTTATTAGTATTTGAGGCATTAATTAATTTTTATGTATTCCTTGGCCAATGAGTGTGTGCTATGAACTCTTGGCAAGGAGGGGTTGTTGAGTCATGTGTGGTGTGCATGATTACAAGAATGTATCAATTTTGCATGCAGGAAATTGACAGTGTGCTAATAATTTTGGAGGACCAAAAGCTCCTCAGTGGGGAGGATTGATCCAGGAGGATCTCGAGACACCAAGGGGATGGATAAAGGCTCAAAATTCAAAATGGCAGAAAGGAGTAGTTGATGGCATCAGTTGAAAGGTCTCGTCTTCTTGATCGTGATAGCACGAACGATTCATCAATCTGAGCTCGTATGCAAAAGATAGAGCCCCTCAAAGATTGGTATGGCAGAGGAAAAATGGGGCACACAGTGCGCCACATGGCATCCCAATCAGCACGTGGGACCCACATGGTAGCTTGACACTTGGCATCCCTCCAGTGGCCTTCTAGACCTGTACAAGAGAACAAAAAAAATCATTTAAGGTTATTAAATAACTATATAAGAAAAATTTGTTTTATAGTTATTAAAATAACTATATATAAAAAGTCAAAACCCAAAAATATCTATATGAAAAAACCATATAATGGTTACACAAATACGTGGCATTACATTTCATGGTATGGAAATACATTATGGTTATAAAACCATATCACCAAAGCCCATAAAGCAACAGCGAATGAAAACAACATATGGTGGTTACAACGCATATGGGTTAATACATATAACCGTTGCATATGATAAAGTTTGGTTGGGATATGATACGGTATGGAACCAACAGTGGATTCAAATAACAGTTGTCCGAAACCATAATATATATTAATACATACATAAAACCATGAACTGTTGGTATAAGTTGGGACATCCATGTACGTTGACTACGGTGGGGCTTGGGTAAGGCGGCCATGTATGTGGTCCCGCCACCCAAAGCCACCACGCATACCCATAAATAAATCGAACTGCCACGAATTTAATGTAGATCATTGGGAAGGGATGGGTGTGGTCCCATGAGGTACAGGCCCCCCCCCAACCATGATATAAAATTAAAAAAAAATTGTTATAAAGTGGTTGGATTATAACATTTATATATATTAAAACAATAAACCATATTATGGTTTAATCCGCCCACATTTTATATAAACTATTTTTTTACCATTTGCCAAGGAGGAGATCAATGGCATGAATTTCGAGACAAGGTGGTGGAATCTTGAACACTCGGAAACACTAGTGGAACCTTGCCTGAACGGAATTTTTGCAGGAGGGCGATTTTGGTCTAGACTTAGAATTGGGCAAGATTTATATGTTTTTTGCACCTCTCGGTGACGGGAATCCATTGGCAGTGTCAGTTTCTACAACAAAGCTCTCTAATTTTCGTGCACTTTTCAGCATGGAGGTATAATGCTCCATTTTGTAAATTGATGAATGTAACTTCTTTTGATGAATGAAGGCCTGCCCATTGATCGAGCAGGGCCTGAAGACGTAGTCCAGGAGGGATGAACTCCGTTATCAAGCTTCTTGTCTTCTTGTCATGCTTATGTGTTTCTTCTTCTTCTTCTCACATGTGCACATTTAAGTTTCTCTTTGGTTAAGCTACAAACTGTTTATGTAATTCTGTTCATGCATCTATAAAAAAAAGATAACCTGGATCATACACACTTCCTCATAATTTTATAATAGTTGAAAACATTTAGGTTGTTCAATGTAAACCTCTTCCTTAATCTCACCATTCAAGAAATTTGATTTCATATCCACTTGATATACGTTGAAATTTTTTTGATTGGAAAATGCTACAAACATTTTGATGGCCTCTGGTATGACTACAATAGAAAAAATTTCATCAAAATCTAAACCTTCAACCTCATCATAGATCTTACATACAAATCTGGCCTTATTTCTCACCACTTGTAAATCCTCATTTTATTTATTTATGAAGACCCATTTGGTAACAATGACATTTTTTTCACTGTCTTGGAACCATTTTCCAAGTCTGATTTTTATCAATTTGATCTTGTTCTGCATTCATAGCATTTACCTAATGTCCATCTTAGATTTCCTAAGAGAAATATTTTTGTTTAATAATAGACAATCTAGCAACATGTGCTTGACTAGGGGAATTCATCACTTTTCTTCTATTTTGGATGCTTGCATCCAAATTACAAACATTTTAATTCAAAGGTTGATTCTTTTGTACATACCTTGAGGGATCTTTTGGATGGGGGCTCTCTTATATTTCATTGTCTTCTTCCTCAAGTCATTCATCATCATATCCATTGCTAACCTATTCATTCAAGATGATAAGTGTTGGTTGTTTTTATTTGAGAGGAATAGAGTCATCCATTTTTACATAAATGTTATCAACTATTTTTCTGAGCTTTTATTGTTACATCTATAACCCTTACTCTTATTTGAATATCTTATAAATATTCCTTCATCTGCTCTTGCATCAAACTTATCAATATTATCATAATTATTATTAATGTATAACCTAAATACTTTGAAGTGCTTTATAGTTGTTGGTTTTCCATACCACAGTTCATAAGGGGTGTTGTCACTATTTGGCGTAAAGTGAACTTTATTTAAAATATGGAATATTGTATGAATAACTTCAACCCAAAACCTATTTGATATATTTCTTGCATCGATCATTTCTCTTACCAATTTTTGTATTGACCTATTCACCCCTTCCTCGACACCATTATATTGTGGAGTATTTGCAATGGTGAATTTCCTCTTTATGCCAAGCTCATTACAATAATCATCAAAATCCTTAGAAGTAAAATTTCCACCCCTATTTGATATTACAAAATTTAAGTTTCAATCGATTTCAATTTTAGCTTAGGCTTTAAAGATTTTAAAATTTTAAATTTCTTCTACCAATTCTTTTAAGAATGCAACCCAAGTAAGTCTATTGTAATAATCAATAATCAACATAAAATATAGCTCATCCATTCTTGCATGACCACAGAAGTCCATGTGGACTAGTTGTAAATGCTTGGTGGATGAGAATTCTTTGGTCTTAAAGGTAACTTACTTTTTCTTACCAACTTGGCATGAATTACAAATTGGGTTACATAGTTTAAATATCCTTGGCAATTCCCTTACAAATTAACTTTTACGAGCTTCACAATATGGTCAAAATTGAATTGTCCTAACCTTATATGCCATAACGAGCTCTCATCATACTTCCCCAAACAACATTTCTCAGTCTCTTTATTTAAATGTATACGTTATATTTTTTTAGTACCTTTGGTCAGTACTTCTCCTATGCATGATCAACTACCTTATGCCCAAATTATGGTGATTATAGAATTTAATCACATCAATCAAATAGGAAAAAGAAGTGTTGTCCCTAAAAACATTCCTTTTTAAATTGGAAAATCTCCTATTTGGATGATAGGATTTGTTTCTTTGAATTATTATTTAACCATTTCTAAAGCATGCTTTAAAGTTTGTAGATTTATGTCCATAATTTTTGCATGTAAAGAAATAACCATGAAATATATTCTCATACCTAGGAAGCATTTGTATGCTAATTTTTGTTGGCTTCTTATTTGAGGTACAAAATAAAATTTCTCATTTCTTTCTTGAACATTGTATATTTTTTAATGGTTGTAACTTGTACGCCATTTTTTATTCTAATTTTTATTTGCACTTATGTCTATCTTGTCGTTGTTATTTTTTTATTGTTTCTCCTGATTTTTTCTATCATTTTCTTTAGCTACAACTCTATAGTCCCTTGAATGCATCAAATTTTTTTATGGGTTACTTGTATTCAAGTGATATTGAGCTTGTCTCTACATAACCAAAAACCATTTTTGATATGAGGAGATCTTTGGACACTCAAAATTTGATCCCAATTACTATAACCTTTAATAAATTTTTTATTTATACTGAGTTGTACCTTAGTATTTTCTAATTCTTTTCTAAGGGATACCACCTCCTTGAGTTTTTCACATTCTTTTCCTTTTCATTTTAGCTATTCAAGCAAAGTATCTTCAATCTTCTTGATTTTTAGAATAAGAGGTTCCAAATTTTCAAAGTTACATTTTCCTTTTTCAAAATTATCTAACATCACCTTTTGCATCTTATTCATTTTCCTTAGCCTTTTAATATCTTATAAATCATTGATAATATCACCCTCCAAATCTACTTCAACCACTTCTTTATCAAACTCTACCTATTCTTTCTCTAGGGTGTCTAAAGCCATGAGGATGAACGTTTTTGTACTTTCTTTACATTTTTCCTCATCAGAGGATTGCCCATCTTCATCTTCTAAGGAATGGCTATCATCTTGAGTATAGAAAATCTTCCTTTTGATATTCTTATCCTTTTGTACTATTTTATAATTGTTCTTAAGTTCATGTTCATTCTTGTTATATTTTGTGGACATTTAAATGCATAATGACCTACTTTACCACAATTCAAACATTTTAAAGGAAACTTACAGTTGAATTTTTTGGATCCTCTCTTCTATTTTCTAATAAACATTTCCTCCTCTTCATTTGATCCATAACTAGAGTCATATTGATCTTCTTTAGAAATTTTGTTAGCTTTGAAAGATGACTCCTTTGATGTAGTTCTTCCTTTTGAAGTCATAATTTCATAGTTAGTTAATGTTCCATGCAATTGATCCAATATTGTTGAGGTCTAACATTTCCTTAATGGTTGACACCTTGGCATCAAATTTTGTAGAGAGTGACCTCAACACTTTTGAAAGTACACATGAATCAACCAAATTAATTATTGTTTCATTTAGTACTTTTATTGCATTAACTATTTCATCTACTTGAATGAAGAATTTAGATATTTCCACATCGTCACGCATCATTAAGGGTTTAAAATTCACTTTTTAACATTGAATTTTAACCTTCCTTATGTGACAACCCTGGTTATTTTCCATTTATGTATGTAATATAAATATGTGATAAAAAAATGAACTAAGTTAAGGGACACAAATTCTAGAGTTGAGGGAAGTTACTTCTTTGGGATGTTTTAAGGTTTCCTTGTTGCAAGAAATTTGAAATATTTTATGAAAATCATTGAAGGTTGGTCATTGTGCCTTAAATGGATTGGTCTTCTAAATAAATGGAGCTAAAGAAGAAGGCCAAGGACCATACTAGCCTTAGACAAATTGAAAAGGCATAAATGACAGAAAATTATGAAGAATTGGTTGTGCTGGTAGCATGGATAATGGAATTCAAACTAGGTGGAAAATAGATGCAAGGGGGATGATAGATGACATTCCCTATGATCACTTAGAAAAAAACCACCGTGGATGAGAGATGAATGGGGATGCTAGAGGAAATACCAACACAACATTGATAATTTGTGATAATTTATGACCATGACAAACCTATAGCTAGGAGAGTTTTTTATTTATTTATTTATTTATAAATTGTGGTTACTGGGGAGTTTTTCCTACAGAGGAAATCATTAGTAACTAATATATATTATGCAAGAGACTACGGGCAACCTATTCTTATCCTTGGTCTAGAGAAAATTGAAGCCATCTACAAGAGGTAGGATTCTTGTGTATCTACAACACTCAAATAATTTATATATATCTTGGTTGAGTAGCAATAGCACAAAAATAATTCCCTTAAAGTGAGGAAACATCTCTAGATTCCCTACAGTTGGAGGGTGGAGATGGTTTTCTCTAGATTCCCTTGAAAGTTGTGGTGGAGAATGGATATTTGAACACCTATCATGGGAGGTTCTTAATATTCCTTTACTTATTCATCTCGTTTTTGGAAGTGGGTTTTAGATTCCTTTCATTGGATGGAACCATTGTGTTGCATGATTTTAGGGTGGAAGAGAAGCCTTTGGGGTCCCTGGTGTTAAGATAAGGGTGGAGGTAATAGGCCTATAGATTACCCATGATTTTGATGACTACATAAATAGTTGATGGGTGGAGGTGGGAGAATCTCTACAATCCCTTCTTCAACTAGAAGTTGGAGTTAATCCGTTGAGGAAAAACCACCTCAATATCTAGAATTTGACTTGAGGATGACATCTACAAGTGAGGAATAATTGTAGCTTTAATATGGTTGGGTGGAGATTTGTTGTCCCAAACTCAATTTCCTAGTTAAATTATGAGACAAGTATCTCTTATGTTAAATAGTAGCAACGAACGCATGTTTATGTTTACTAAGCTAAAATGATGCCATCAATGTATGTGACATGACCTGAAATTTGGTTGTTTGCATAAATGATTGGTATGGTTATCGATGTTGTTCCTAATGGTGCTTGAATATTGTGATGAACTCATGTGTGAGGAGTTTTTTACATATGTGGTGTTCAAACTTGAACCATCATAAATAATTTGTTGTACCTAACATGTAATAGTAGAATGGATAGAGCTCAAAATAAGTT